>QVOB01003270.1:0-24541 GCA_014839585.1 Pseudomyrmex concolor | reverse complement strand
ATGTACTACACGATAGTAATCTCTCTTGCGATACTGACACCATCGGGCAGTGAGGCTAAGTACTTATCGGACCGCCCTCGTATATGTGTTTGTGTTTTTTAAGTTAAGAACAACATTTCATTTTACCTCAATATTTGTATAAGATGCGTCATTTTATGTTTGTGGTTCTTATACTGTTCTTTGATAATTGCGATAGGTGTATTCTCACGCTTGTCACGAAATGTCTTATAAACACTCGATTCATTTGCACAGAGCACTACTTTGTCGATTAAATAATTCGTATATTTAAATTTTCTGCTTACATACCTGTCGTATAATGTCACATTAATACTCACATATGTATAATTCGACACATATTTATGTGTTTGTATTTAAAAAGTTTTAAAAAATCGCTATATAATTGATAAAAGTATATAGAAACTACGAATTTCACTTTTTTTGAAAAGTGTTTTCTACACGTGTGTGTTTAAAGTTTTTTTTCACAGAATATTTTAGTAGATATAACATCTATTCTGAAAATATGTTACTTACGTGATAGTGGAGATGAAAGTGACGTCCACCACAAAATTAACCATAATCGGAAAGCAAAAACATATGGTAGTAAGAATGGTAAGTCCAAAGTAATCGACATCGCTGTAGATCCATAATAAGTTCATAACATTCAACAATAACATGAGTATTGCATAGTAAACTATAAGGCTCATAATACGGCGAAAGGTCTTCCAATAATTGTGATGTATACCTAATGTCTCTAGAGTACTATCCGCGTATTCTATCTTCTTAATTATAATGAGCATATTCTTTGAAAGCACAATGAAAGCAGTTATTAGATTATAGAGTAGTTGTTAAAAACTATATAATATAACACTTCAAGTAATTACATTCTAATAAATTTCACGCGAGAGATTCTTGTGAAAAATGTGTCAACAAACCTTGGATTTGTACCAATACAAAATTATAGCTACGCTAGCAACAAAGATGTTGACTCCCAGAACGAAGAAAAATATTGCAAAGTCATGAAAAAGCGTTATTTGGGAGATAGTCAGTATTTTATAAAACAGAACAAAATATCCAATCGATACCAAGATAACGTAAAGAGCGCTGAAAAGAACTCGTGGGTGGTTTGTGGGTATTTCGAATATTCCCATGCAAAATATACGATTGAGCCATAGAATAGGCTCCACCGCACCTTTCAAAGTCATCGATGTCATCTTAAGTTGTAAATCTAAGATAAATTAACATGATTTGCAGCGAGCACACGCGTCATTAAATATCTCAAATAAATATAAAAAAATAAACTTACCTTACGTTACGTTTTTCTTTTATTTTACGTGATATTAATACGGTTTCTTTGTCGAAACGATAAATCACATACAGCTTAGATCTTTAACATCAGTAATTAATGAAAACAAGTAACGAAAACTTGCTCTCCCTTTAATCTGTGAATGGTTTAGCGAATTATTACGATGCGGAAAAAAACGTGTTACGTCTATCCAATACCTAAGTAAAGACTAAATTCGACTTGAACCAGTTCTGCGTGTCATCGTTAATGAACTTTAACAACTAGCGAGCAACTAACAGCTGATAAACGATCTCGCGTGCTGTTTGCGAGACGTATCGCGGTCAAGCCTGCGTAAGGTCATGCAATTATTACACGTGTACGTCGATGATGTACAATATGTTGTACAACATTTTCGATTAGTCGATTCGGTCAGTAATAGGCTTGACTTTTCCTCGCTGTCGAAAAGAATTTAACTACTGGCGAAAATAAATAATTCGGTTCGCGCCTTATTATTATAACGCTATTATTGATTTATAAGATCTATAATTGCACACTACTCTTACTTTCTGATTAATAAAAAAAAAGTATATAATAACGTGTGTGTAGAGTTGTAATATTTCTTTAATATGTACATACATAATTATATTTTTATTAGCTGCATCTACGCGAACATATATAAATAATGACTAAGTGGACAATTACATACGGCATATGATAATTTATATAGTCTGTACATAAATAAAACTCGTTTTTACTTGCTATTGTCTTCATGTTTATTGTCTCAAAGAGAATAGCATTATAAAAATATGTTCGATGTCTATAAACATACATAGATACGTTTTTCGCGCTTATAACAATACAAAATTGCCCGAAAATATAGTGTTCATTTATTTACACAGGATAAAAACTTTCTCCACTTCAATAGAAACATGTAAAAGTAATGTTTGTTTTTCATCGTAGATAAAATAGCATGATATGATTTGACATTGACATTACGCTAAGAGAGGCTTTCAGTTTTTTAATTGAGGATTACATTGAACTATCACACACGCTGACACAATAGATATGATAGATAAAAATAACAAAAATATATTTTAATTAACGTAAAGTATAATAATATATTGTAATATTATAATTAGAAAAATTTTCCTAACCCATATTCTCTTGTGTCATACACAATTTCTGATCTTCAACAATGATTGATCAGTGTTTTAATATAAAAATGTATAAATATATATTGCAGAAACATTAAGAATTTCTGATATCGCAGAAACAAATAATTTGGTCTCTTATATTTGAAACTGATTGTCAGTACCATTTTTTAAAGCGCTCTACCGCGCGTTTCCATTGGCTAAATGTATTTTGGCAAGATGATCGTGATGTTTCATTTGGCTTGAATATTCTATCTATTTGGCGAAGTTTCAACGCTTCTTCTCTACTTTTCCACAAACCTGAAATTAAAACAATATAGTTTACAACAAGAAAGTAATTATTTATATTATAATTTATATTATATATAAGATATAAATATGCACGGTTAAACTCGACTTTTCCAAGTATTAAAAAAATAATAATAAAAAGAGTAGTGATATCAGTGTGGAAATCCAATATATGAGTCGTATAAAACGGTGTTACTAAACAAGATGGCTGGATATTTTGCCAAATAAAAAAACAAATGGAAATAAATGCCAAATATTTAAAAAACAGTATATATATAATTAGTATAATTTTAAAACTATTCAATGATAAAATATGAAAAAGAAAAATAACTCATGTGTTAAATATATAAAAATAATTAAAATTTTTCGTACCACGTTGTAAACCAGCTAAGAAAGCTACTCCTAAGATAGACATTTCAACAGATACTGGACGTTCGACTTCTAATTCCGTTAAGTCAGCCAGTGATTGCATAATAAAATCGTTTTTAGAAACTCCACCATCGATTCTATAAGAAAAAATAATATTTGCATACTTAAAATTAATTAATAGTTAAAAGTATTAAATTTAAATTTAAAGTTGTATACATTTACAACTATTTTCTTTTACAACATAAAATATTTTTATCATCTCCTACCTTGACCATAGACTCTGTAGTTAACGTTTTTCTTCGTTTTGATAATTTCGTCGAGCCATTATTTTAATATTAATTATAAAATATTTTTTTCTGCTTTCAGTTTTATCTTTATTTTTATGTAATTCTTTTTACCTTAACTTCCGATAAGTAAAGAACGTTTCTTTACGTAGACATTCGTGTAATAATTGTATCCTGAAAACAAGACTCTCCAGTAAAGATCGAATAATGTGCTCTTTTTTTGTAGTGGGTTTTAATCCTAAGAAACCAGTTGCAGCTGTATAATCGTTTATAGGTGCCTAAAAAAGAAGATAAATGTGTATACTTTATTTACATATGTTGTCTGATTCAATTTGATTTACATGCAAGTATTGTTATCATTCAAAACTTTTAAATATCATATGTCGAGATCATATCTTTTAAAAATAACATCTTAGTTTTTATGTATAAAAATTGCGTTTACTGCTAAATTACCTGCAATCCGCTGAAAGCTGGAACAAAATATACTCCATCGTTATCATTAACCGAATTAGCCATGTCAGATGTTTCACAAACATCATTCACGATTCCTGCAGTTATGATTAAAATCAGCATATAAAAGAATTTTATTTTAAAATTACATATAAAAAAAATTTGCAAATTGGTTAAAACAGTTTAAAATTCGATGAATACCTAGTGACTTAGCCCACTCAAGAAGTATGCCAGTGTCGCTTGAAGATCCTTCTACAACATATACAATTTCTTTTCCAATTTGCCATCCGACAACAGGATAAAGTCCTGTAAAAAATTTTCCACAGAAATATTTACAACTTGAAAGAAATTACAATAAACAAACAACATAAACAACAAAAAATATGAATTTACCAAAAACTTACCAGCAACAGATGCGTGTGGTGTCCGTCCTGTATTGACGTTCACAAAAGTGCCTGTTCCCATAGTAACCTTAAGATCACCGGGATTAAAGCATCCTGAACCAAATAAAGATGCTGACTGGTCGGCCATCTACTTTTGTGAAGTTATTAATAAAAGGAAAACTGAACCTAATATGATCCCGAATCTCTAGTCAAACTAGAGCAACTCACCGAGCAACAAATAGGAATTTCAGTCCCGAACAAATCTTTGGGCGTAACTCCAAAGTCGCCCATTGTATCTACAACTTCTGGAAGAATGTTGCAAGGTAGCTTCAACAGATTTAACGCCCAATCGGCCCATTGCATTGTAAATGGATCGAATATACCAGTAGCGGAAGCACACGAAGCATCCATCACATGTTTTCCTATTATAAATACATTAGACCGTCAGACCATTATGCAATATATCACATTTTACATGGATTTTTCTCAGACTTTTAAATTATAATTATAGCAATAAAAGATGGTAGAGAAATTATTTTACCTGTTAATTTATACAAAAGCCAACAATCCACGCCACCGAATGCCGCTTCTCCGTTAGCGACGGCTTCTCGAAGTGCCGGTACATTCTGGAGAGCCCAAACTAATTTTAAGGTAACCTGCAAACATAAAATCAAATCAAGTTAAACAAAAATTCTGCGAAGATTGTGAAAATCAGCAAAAAGTTTTTGTCTAAAAAAAACCGCGATTTAGATGCAAACATGCCAACCTGCATATTCATGAATTTCAACACGCTACCACATAAAAAGCGTTTATTTCTAGTAAGTATGTATAAAATATGCGAGGCTATTCGTAATCCTTTCATTGTCATTGACTGATTCCATTCGTCGACCAGGTTGGCCGCTCTTTGATCTTTCCATGTTATAAATCTGAAAACGGCAATAACATATTATGAGATTACGAAGTCCAAATATCTTTGAAACGTCCTTTGTTTCGTTTTTTTGATGATATTGTTCTTACTTGTGATAATAGTTACCAGTTTTCAAGTTCCACGTAATAAAACTAGCACGCTGTGACGAAATTCCAAGAGAAACAATAGACTTTGGATCGATGCCGCTCTCTGCAACCATAAACGAAGCGAATCGATCTTCCCTCCAAAATAATTGCGACACAAAACAGACAACAAACTAAACGTAAAAAATAATGTCATAGGCGGCGAGACTTCTATCCATTACGTTTTCTCTATTTTTCTCCATTTATTCAAAACAACTTTTTGCGTACAAACATAATAAGCGAAGTTATTTCAAGTGACTTCGATAGATACTTCCAATATAAAATGTCTAGTTTCACCGCTCATGAAGATAGTTTAACTTACAACAGAAACAAAGAAAAAAAATCGTCAAACTTTTCTGTTTGACGATTAAATTAGACATGTAGATAAGAGCTAAAAATGTGATCAACAAAACGACTCGGCAAAACAAAATGCAAACAACAAGCGATTAATTACATCAAATGCAGATGCAAATGACGTGATTTCTTACTTTTGATGGATCCTATTGATGTCACTTCGCTTTATTTTTCGGACGATTTTTCTAGAAGATCGAAATACAGAAATGAGGTTTGGCACACATTTAATGGGTACCCGAAGATTCAATTCAAGCCGACGCTGCTTTTCCCGTCTAATACCGTAAGGCAATTTAAATTTTTATTAATTACTAATTTCATTGTTATCCATCAAAAAATATGTTTAATATAGATTTTTTAAGAGAGATAGTTCTTATGAACAACAGCAGTATATCGTTTTTCTTTAGTTATATACAATATATCTATTACTAAATTTTTGTAATAGTTTATATAATAGTTTTATACATATAATATGTATATTGATTTTCATGTAAACGTAATCAACACAAAGATCGAGCACACGACTCAAAATTGAAACTTCAAGTGTCTACTACACACACACAAATGCGTGAAACCAAAATTTTCTGCGTTTATCTATTCCAGATTGTGAATTGTGAATTGAAGAGGTTCTTGCTGGGATGATAATATTATCTTATTTTTTATGTTTCTTGTTACAAGACATGTGCATATGTTAAGCACCCACTTATAGGTACGTATTTTGGCTATCATTTACAAAAACAATAAAATTTATCAGATAATCTGCGATCACGATAGTAAAAAAATCTTACCATCTAATGTATTCTTGATTACTTTTATTATTCCTTGCCAAAGATGATCAGGATCTATTTCTACAAAACCAGGACTCGGATAAATCAGTTCTACCTAAATTGAAAAAACAATATTATCACTATTTATATTGTATATGTATATTTTTAGATATAATTATCAGCTCGTAATCAAGAAGAAAGATTAAAACAGATTTTAGAAATATTAAAAACAAATTTTACAAATATTAAACTTGTCACTTTTTAAGAGAAAAGAACAGGCAAAGATATTACAGATATTAATTTTAATTTTAAAGGTAACTTGAGTGAAGAATAAGGTAATTAAAAGAAGAAAGATAATATGAATTCAAACAAATACGTAATATTATTGTTATAGAGAAATATAAAAGATAAATATAAATATAAAAAAATAAGTATTATATTATAGAAAATATAAAGTATTAATTAATTAAAAAAAAGTATTTTCTAGATGTTTATTTATATATCCCATATGTGTATTATATATGATTTCACAAGTATGTCGGCAAGTGATGACGTCAAAAAGGTAAAAACATCGTGAATTAAAATCTGATTCTTTTTACGTGTACAACTTTGTACGCCTGAACATGTAATAAACATGTTCCACTTACAATCTTTGATTACGTAAGAAACACGAATATACGTAACTTTTATGTGTGATTCAGTATCTTTCAGTTTCAAAAAAACTTGAACATAAAATGCATTTCATACATTTTTATGTTTTATATATTGTATATATTTTTTTGATATATTATTTTTTTGAACATAGAGTTTTACGATATTATGACGATATTAATAGTGACAGTGTGATGGATTTATCACACTGTCACTATTTATGTTACATTGTCTAAAAAAAATTGTTATCTTCAGCAATGATAATTTTTGCGCAAAAAAAGATCATAATCGAGATAAAAACAATTATCAGTATATTATAATCTTAAATATTACACTTTTGCTCAAAATAGAACATTTAAATTCTATGTTAAAATGTTTATATTTGCAATTTGTGTCATTTGAATGAATTTGTTTGATAAATTGAATAATAAATGATAATAATTACTCGCGTAGTTGTAGTTACAAACCTTCTCTGTTGATAAAGCAATTGTGGTCGCTTTTTCGTCCAGAAGATGAAAGCGAATTGTAGTAGTACCAACATCGAGAGCTGCGATGTACTTCATTATTAGAATATTTTGTCTTTTTTCTCTCTCTTTTGTTCCTTCTTCTGTCTTTTCTCGAAAGAAATTCTTTTGCCTACGCGCGCCACGCACTCACATACCGCGATTCACTGTCGCGTATTGTAGCGTATTAAACCGATTAACGGTGACTGAAATATCGATTAAAATACGTCGTGCAATTTCTGTTTCGAGTTACCAGCAACAGAAAGAACAAGCAGAATACACTTCACGCGCGATAACAAAAAGACATAAACGACACGTCCAACAATCGGAGGTCTTGAAGTCGTGCTTGTCGGTTACACTCGCTTATCGAGACTCGACTGCTTCGAACGTACGTCATCACGCATGCTCTGGTAAGAGGTTTCATCAGGACTCCGCTTATACGCGTTATATCATAAAATATTGTCCCCCGGCTTGTTCTCCGCTACAAACGCAACACTGACAATGAGTGGGGTATCGCAATGGATTGGAGCGTGAGATATTCATTCAGTCTGTTTTTGCTAAGTGCAAAGGAGACTATCGCTGTGAAGTATTGTCAAGCTTATTCAGCACTTATTTTCAATTCTTCTTGTTACGCGATTATCCAATCAATATAGTCTGATTATTGGAAGCCATAACTGTGTATGTACTATATGTCATGACTACTTGCGATCGATGTTAACTAACTATAAACTATTCTATAGTTGAAGAAACGTTACATATAAAACAACAGAGTCAAATAAAATTAAGCGCAAAAAAATTTATATTAAATTAAATAATTTACTCCGTCAATGCTATTTTATGTATAGCAATAGATATTTAACAGGTTTATTTTACAAGACAGGTTTTTCAGAGTGTAAACACAATATTATTATATAAGCGTCAATCTGTCTGTTTTTCTCTTTGACTGAAGAAAATAAAAATAGACTAACGATCACAAAAGCGTGAGCATACAAAGCCAACGTACCCTTACTGTGCGACATATTTTTTACATTTGTTTTATATCTACTTAAAAACTTAATTTCTACTAATAATTTAATATTATAAAATATGTGTTTCTTCTGTAGGCTTTTGAGATTTCATATTGTAACAGTTCTTGTCATTATCACATAGCTCATTATGTGAATAGTTTTGCTGAGTTTCGTAATGTGGCTTACTAGAGTATCTCTCAAACACAAAAGTTCCAGTTACAAGTATTGACACACCCGCCAAGATGATCCACATACTCAGTTCTATTGCGATCTAAAAGAAATGACAGCTAATTTTTAGTTACAAATAATTAAATATATGACAAGTCAATTTATATACAATAAAAATACATGTATAATAAATATGCTGGAAAAATAATTTCTTTCTCTTACCTCAACAATCGCTTTTAAAATTTCTACTGCATATTTTCTTGCAGAGATCCATTTCCAAATTGTAAATGGCAATAATACAAGAAGCAGTAAGAGATCGAGTACATACAAGACACTTACAGAAACGATTTTGTTTATCACAAATATATCCTGTACTTTTTTATACATGCTGATGCATTAACCGCACGAAAAGATTAAGTATAAATTATTTCAAATATGCATATTAATCACCTTTTTGTTACTTAATGATATAACGATATTGTACAATACATAAAGAAGAGGTTAAGAAATAAAAAGATTAAGAATCATTTACTCACATGATTAATCATTTCTTTATAATTCATTTTTGATATAATTTATCTACAACTTTTAGCGCGTTGTAACTTTTATATACGTGCTCTTTAAAGAATTATTAATTATTCTTTATTGACAGAAAATTTGGAAATCAAACAAATGTTAAGAGAAATTTATTATTTAATATATGTGTGTTATATTGTCTATTTAGCATAGCTACCAATTTATGAGTTTTACTTGTTTTTCATGACTCAGCGCCAGAAGAACCTTAGACTTAGAGAAATGCGACAACTTTTCGAAATTTTGATTAGATATAGTTAATATAATGGAAAAGCATATTTGTAAATAAATAAATATTTACGTGACAATACAAGCAAATTATTTATTACAAAAAAGCGTGCTAGATACATATTGCAATAGTAATAATGAACGCATAAATCTGTATTCTCGTACAGCTTTATCTATTAAAACAGAATTAGAATATCTATATTTTTACTCTTTGAGATTAATTATCTAATTCCACTATACATATAAAACAATACTTTTTGATATTGCAATCGTAGTCATGGAGTTTTAACGTAATATATAAATAAAATCCTAATTATAATGTTTGTTATCAACAGACTTCAATTACGTCATTTAAAACTAAAAAAAAAAATAAAGCATTTATTTTCTAATGTTCAATAAATATCTTCCAATTTCGAACTAACAATGTTTGAAAGTTTTACCAAAAGATTCTAGTTTCTTCAAAACTGTGTCAAGTACATTAATAAAAAATTAATAGATTGCTGGTTTATAATCGCAAGGTTGATGCGACACATGCCGATGGTTTCTGTGCACTACGTTTCTCGCGTGCTTTCGTCTTTGTCTCGCAGCTACTTGTTGTCTATAGACGAATAGCGGTCTGAAGACTTTCGCATCTTGCGCTTCCATATCTTCTATCTCGCTAGCAACTTTTTCTTCAATCTTATTCTCGGTTCCTGCGTGAACGAATCTTCTTATTCTGACGTTTTCGTCATTTCTCGATGTTGTCGCAGGTTGATCCGCGTTTGACGATAACACTCTTTCAATAAAGCCAGTACTTTCTATGATATTTTTCGGCATTCCGTAAGCTTCCACCTGTATAATAAAATACAATAAAGTTATCTATTGAAGTAGTAAATAGTTGTAAAGACAAAATAATAAAACAGTAATTCTTTACTTTATATTTCTTTAAAAAATTTTCATGTTGATTAATCGAATTATAGGTCTTATTTACCAATCGGCCACTTTTCGAGACGTTATCAATGTGATTCTCTCCGATTCTCTCGATAACGCCGTTATCCCGCAAGCGTTTCTTCGGCAAACCGTAAGCGTGAATGCCTGGTTTATCCTCTTCGCTAGAATCTATACGAATTCTGTGCACTTTACCATCGAATCCAGTCTGATTGAAAATTTGCATCCGCTTGATGTTCTTTCCATTATCTAGAGATTTGTCTGACGGCGCGCAATCAAGTTCGTCGATCGATCGAACCGTCGAGCTCGATGTGTCATTCACGCGTTCTCGGACACGCGCCGTGCTCCAACTTAACGAAAGAGTCAGTAATAATAACTAAAAAATAGTCAATTATTAGTTAAATAATTATGAGTATATACAACAAATATTAAATTTGAAAATATTTTAAGTAGAAGTTATAATTTTGTTTGAACAAAACCGGATTTTGAAGTTTTGTGAGAAATAAACAAATAAAATGTTTATAAATATATTAAAAATTAGTTAAGTATATATAATTAGTTAAATATATATATTGAATATAAAATTGTTATTTTTATATTTAATCACAAAGTCGGCGTAATTTCTGCTATGTGTTGTAAGATAAACGTTATCTTCCGCGACCTGCTGCGATAGTTTTAATCAGTCTTAGTAAAAATGCTGAAGATTACGCATTTGCTACATGCTCCAATAACATTTGCCATTAATTAGAATATAAAATGTCGATTTTACAATCTCTTCGGAAAAACTGCTCAACGTAATTCTTTCGTTTCGCGTTTCTGTAATAACAAACACCAATAAATTGGTACTGCAATGATGTTAACGACTTTCACTTTAATTATAATTAATAATATTATACGTTTCATAGCATTATATTCGTTTTAAGTTGTTTACTGGAACAAATAAATTACCGCGTAAATATCAAGTTTATATGCACACAGACAGAGATGGACAAATATTAAAATTTAATCTCACAAAAAAGAATAATAAAGTAAGTACTATATATAATAATATATTTTAATAATATATTTTAATGTGTAAATTTTTTAATATAACTTGTTTTTAATTCCCACATATTCAATCGCAACAACACATGTAATCAAAGAAATTCAAAACTTTTATTTCTTAGATTTTTACTAAATTTTAAAACTAAATTATTTGCACAGATTAATGTCATTTGATATATTCTTACTATAAATTCCAATTTCATTGTGCACTATGCTATTTTCTCTTCCTTTCACGAAAATCGAGCTTCACTTCCAAACTCCCGGACTCTTAAGCGACGTTTGAAGGGAAAGATCGGCTGCGCATCAGTTATATACCGTAAAGCCAATCTCGAAGAACAGCCGATTATACTCTTCACACGCAGGAGTTTGCGATATATGCAGATTCGTTGTAGAGCAAGCGCGATCTCGTTTTCTCGGTAAAGATCCCGCCACCGCGGAACTGCACTGAGTCACTTTTGTAAACGAACTGAGAATGACTGAACGGAGACTCGTAAAATTGCCACCGAGTTTCTTTTGGAATTCATGATAAATATAGGTGAAAGACCTTGGTAAAGAACGAACATGTACGATGAGACAGGTTATTTTCGGTTTTTTCTTCTTTTGTGAATTAATGGTATCCACCATCTTATATCATTAGTCGGATTTAATATACGCGCGCTCACATAAAGAAGACATAAATAATTTTTATGTCTCAGAGGAACGATCATAAAAACATATTATCTATAATTTTTATTTGATTTGATAGTATTAAGAGTTTGTTTCTTTTATTTCTTTGCATTATAAATATCGACATTGCTTCGAACTTAACGTGACCTAAGAGTCATTTACATTTCCGCCTTTGTTAGTTGACAGTGAATTCTTCAGGTGTTAAACGTCTATTCACGAACCGCTAAACGACGTTCGCACATCGTATATAAAACAGCAACAAAGCGGGCGGCCTTTATGTACTCAATGATTTGTTACAGTGTTTCTCTCATAAAAAAATAATTCATTTATATTTTATCATAAATAAATATTAATTTTATCATATTTCTTTACTAATTTTAAATACACAGAAAGATTTACTAATTTTAAATAGAATATTTCGCGTAGTGTACGTGCGTCATTTATTGTAAAAGTTATTTAAAAAGTTAACAAACACATTCTATCTAGTTCAGCATTTAATTTCTTACGCGTATTTTTATTTACTATAAACGTTATCAAATCAAATTGTTTTTGCGTTTTATTCTCTCTGCACGCTATGTTCGCGAAGTTTCATGGTTTATATTTATTCGAAATTTAATTGATGTCGGAGTGTTTGTATGAGAAGCTCACTCGCAAATCCGAGGAAATTTAGAGCGTCATGGAAAGTTTGACAGTCGCTATATCTTATGTATGAATGAATAGATGGAAGACTGAGTGACTAAATAGTTTCTCCCCGAGGACATTTAACGATGACACGTTTACTACGAGCTACAGTAATTTCTGCGATCGTATTTCCCGGTAAGAATGTCCGGTTAATGATCGTTCGTCGAACGATCTTAATGAGAGTGAGCTAGTTTACACAGATGTTTGTTTTATTGTCGTCTAACATGAGGAACTTATATTGACACATGATCGTGAATACATGATCGTTGTGTATATTTGACACAAACATATACACGTGACAGGTTTTATGTTAAACAGAACAAGAAAAGAAGAGGTACTTGTGAGTTTTGTACATATTTAGTTTTTACAAAAATTAGTTCCAATATATATTGGCTTATAAAAATATGATTTTTTATTGTGATAGATTTTAAAAAATCTATTTTCCTTACACTTTTACTTCACTTTCTCAACAGCGAGATTAAAATATTTATAATATGCATATGTTTTACATTTTTGAAAGTGTCACATATTTTGGTTTTGTTTACTTTCTCATAAAAAAAAATATTAACCCTCATTTGCGAATATATACATATATTTCTAGGACAACACATCTCCCATGTGAACGAAAAAAAATTAACTCCTTTCACATTTTGCCTTGGAACGTACACACACTTACGGATGCACAAACACAGAAATCTTTTCATGTGTGTCAGAGATATCTCGAAAAATATGGTCCAGTAAACTTTAAATTAATTCCAAAAGTTTTCACTTCTAGCGGTACATTCACGACTGTTTAACATATTTAGATTACTTTCTAATAAAAAATACATATACATGTATATATATCGTGTGGGAGCAACATAGCTGAAACTAGAAAATAACATTCCCCGATGAGGCTGTCAACTTTAACTTCGACCGTGACGCGAAACTACCTTGTGAATCATTTAAAGGTGATCATAACAGAGATAATGAATGTCTAATCGTATTTCATACATCAATTTTAATTAACATACAATATAACAATTATTTTATTAAAATTATACTCTCTTATATGTATATAACATATTAATATATAATATACTTTACTCATTTTTTGCTTATGATATACATAAATTATTTTATATGTATATTTATATAGTATATTTGGTTGTAATCTTCTAAAACATTTATGTATATGTATATATTTTATTTTTATCTTTGTATAAGTTTAGTAATAATCGCTTGAATATTGTCCGTAATTGTATCTTCGTCTCGGATAAGAATTGTATTTGCGATATGCCGATCTTCTGTAAGACCTTTGCTGTGCCTCCTGTCGATATTTAAAGAGTGGTCTAAAGACTATATCTGCAGCAACATCCATGTCGTCCGGATGTGTAGGATATTTACTATCTGCGTCCGAGGTCCAAAATAATGGTCTTACGATGTCAAAACGAGAAGACGAAATTTCAGATCGAATGTTCATATTCGGATTTTTTATTGTAATCGGGTCGTACGGTGAAGATGATGTTTGTATCTAGAGAAATAAATATCTATTTCAATGTGTTTTTACACTTTTTGATTTATATATGTATATATATATATTTTTTTTTTTTATAAAATATCTATAAAAATACATAAATAATATTTTTAACTAAATCAATTTTTCTTTTTTACCATTTGCCACTGATCCTCGAAAGAGACTTTTACACTTCCTAAAAGAAAAGTAAAACATATCTTGTGAAGAAAACGTCTTTAGAATCGCAAAAAGACGTCTTACCTCTGAAGGAGCAGAAAACAGTCGTCGATTATACGACTGTACGTTCCACGAAGTTTTATCAGCGTAATTTTCAACATCTCGTTGAATATCATCCCGTCCGTTTTCCAGATGGTTTAACTGGCTCTTCAAAAAGTCGTCTCGTATTGGTAAAGCTGCTGTAATCGGCGCATCAATTTTATCGTCCGAGATTTTCGAGGGATCAAGGAACGCGATGATAGGTATTGATATTGCGGCTGGCTCGTAATCTGCCATTTCCAAGCTCGGATTTGGTATAAAATATGGGATTTCTTGCGGTGTAGCATAAGTTTCCATAGGAATCGTCGGTTTCGGCATAGGTTTTGAAATCTCGGTTAATGCTTCGTAAAAATTAACAGGTTGCGATACGTAGAATGGATTGTCCGCGCCATCCTGAAGATTATGTATGTTCAACGATATTACGATCAACTATAAACTTTTGTAATTTATTCGTAAATAAAATGCAACATTAAATATAATGAAATCGCACCGACATGACATGCTGATCGCAATGCTAAATAGACATAAATTATTTTTTTGTTAAATTTTGCATTGTTTGAAATTTTTAGTGAAATTAAAATAACATTATTTGAAGAAAAAAAACCGTGTTACAAAATTTAATAAATACGCGTTTGAACATTAAATTTTTTGTATTTTACCGTGTTTTCCTTTTTATCGTTTTCAGTGAAAGACTGGGTATTTGTAAATGTCAAGCCGTCTACATCAGTTTCTGCAGTTACAGTCTCTGTTATATTTTTCCGTACGTCTTCTAAATGCATCATGGGAACAACGAGAACTTGCTCGCGTTGTGACACCACCTTAAAAAACACATGATATATTGTTATTTTTCTTCCAGCAATGATATAATACGCTTGAATATTCTCTAAGAAGATATGCAGACCTTAGTCGGTTCTGTGACAGGCATAATAAAGACTTTTTTTTTCACTACTAAACCCTGCAAAGATCCATTGCCGACCGCACTTTGCACAGCATCTTGTATCACCGGATCCTGTACAATAGCTGCCAACGTGTCATTCGTGGTCTGAGGTTCCGTTGGTAACAAATTTTCCACATCTTCGTAATCTATAGGCTTCGCGTTCGATATTGTTCCAAACAGGAAGAAAATCACCAAAACCGCAATGCTTCCTAGACGAAGCTGAAGAATTCAACAATCAATAAATCTTATTAAAGAAATACACAAAAGAACGTTTTCAAAATTTTATTTTTTTTTTTTTTTTATATGAATTTTACTCAATGATAATTTTATATAAGTAATATATTAACTTATAATAATTTAATAAATTATTTTACATACTGCGCACACACACATATATTTCTCGCGAATTTATGAGTCACTTTTCCAAAACAAAAGACTCGTCTGTTTACACTAATTGTTTAAACGGATGCGTAATGTCTATTCTTTAGCTGTTTATATATATTATGTTAATTGCTACGTGAAAATTGATTTCTTTAGACGATTGTAAAAACGTACCGTCGATTTGCTTTTCATCGCGACGTTCGAAACTGCGCAATGTTCTCCTTATTGCTTCAACAAGACTGCTTCGTAGAGGATTTTCCAGCTCTGTCAGGGTATAACGGATCGTACAGACTTTATACGACGTGCTGAAAGAATTATCGTCAACCTGCTAATATGCGTGAGTATCAACCGTGCGTATAAACCGACTACTACTTCGTCGAACATTGTATACTAACGATCTTTAATTGTCGATCATATAATGAATATTTTTGGCAACAAATTAATAACGTTCTACAATTTATAATCTTAAATATGTTTTTCGATTTTGTTTAACATATATTTGTGTATGCGCGCAATAATTTTGTTTTATATACATCATATAAAGAATGGAGTAAAAACCAGTTATTATAAATAAATTATGTTTTAGATTGTTTAAAGATTCGATAAATTTGTTTTAGATTTTATATGTTCTCTTTAATCCTTATAAATATGATATTTAAAAATCCTTTTTTAAAATTATTAAAATGCTGAAACTATAAGACTATATGTTGAAACACATCTCAAAGTGTCGCATCTAACTGTCTATGTAAAGAAGTATATTTTACTTAACGTTAGCACGCGATCAACAATATCACCCAGACTCGGCATGTTTAGCGAACAGCTTAGCGACGACTGCAGGATAACAAACTATAAAAGCCTGGTTCCAACTTCCTGAGTCGTTAGTTAAGAAGAGAACTGGATCCTTTTTACTTCACTTGCAAAAAGTTTATGAAGAGAAATGAAATTCTTCAGCATCTTCTTCAGCCTCTGCTCTCTCGTGATCTTCGCGAGATCGACAACAACGGATTCCTCGTCAACGATCGAAGCTTTGGGAAATGACGTCAACACGAAAAAGATCGAGAATCGTCATGCAGATCTTTTGAAACCGAGTAACGTAACTTCGAATATATCCAGAACTTTAGTCGATTCCTCTAGTAGCATCAAGGTTTTACAACGTTCAAAAACAATCGAAGATGAAGATCAAGAAAGCAATACATTTCATTCAAATAATGAAGGACCAGCTGTCGGTTTGTTGTCGCAAGATATCCTGTTAGATCCCGGTTTAATAACAGCTCGTCTGTCTCGCCAAGTTGAAAATAGCGATCCGGTGGATTATTCCGGTTCCGTGTTGGTCGAGGACAATTCCAGCGATGTATCTAACGGCGATACCGAGAGCGGAAATATCGATTTGTCGCAACAAAATTCGGATGTGGAAGAAGGTGACCTTGGCGCAGCCGAAGATAGATATCGACCTCCATATCCTTACAGAGATCAGTTTATGCATGGAAGATATAGAACGCATTACGACAGGAAAGAGCCCAATCGTAGCTATTTGAAATATCCAGTATTTCCAGGACGATAAATCTGAAGAGATTTTACATCTTTTCCTTTTTTTTCTCGTTCAAAGAAAAATAAAATATATATAGTCAAGGTGAAAAATTAGCGTAATAGAATATAAAAATATTATTCAAGCAAAAATATATTGTTTCAATAAATAATATTTAAATAAAAACAGTTTTAAAAAACGGTTAAACTATAGTTGGAATATTCTCTCTCTCTCTCTCTCTCTCTCTCTCTACAGACACAGACACATATAAAATTATCTCGTGTAAATAAAAAAAAGAAAGAAAAAGAGAATATATGTCATACTTTTTGTTTAACTATATTAATTCCCAATCGAACAGAACAGTGCATCGCGTTAATTATAACATTAATGGGAAATAAAAAAAAAACATGAACTATTTATAAACAGTATTTTTTATTTATATATAAAATTTTGTGTACATATTTGTCTAATTACACAAGTGTCATAGCACATTCGCAATATTATCAATTGTTTCTGCAACTTTGGTAGATAGCTTTCGATTATTAATATCTACTGTAATAATTCGTTTTTTCCTCTAACTCACAATTTGTAATTACAAGCTTATATAAACCTAACCTAACCTAATCCTAATTTCAACCTAATTTAAACGTACAAAGCTTGTGAGAGATCATATGACACCGTAAGATAACTAAATGCTTTCCTGGTTTTTTGGTCGCGCGCTCTTGTTATCTCGGTATCGTTGAGAAAAGACTTCACGCTGAATCAGCGTGGTTTTTTCTACGTTAATTTGTATTGTTAATATTTATCAAAACAACGAGGTTTATCGTAATCTTTTACCGTAATTAAACTAACAAGTTCAATGCTCCTGCTTCCTACCGTTCTAAAATTCGTGAAACTATTTTTTTCACTGATGTTTCCGTGTGTTTTTGTACGCATATCTTCTTTTTTTTCTTTTGCATTGGCAAGAGAGTTTTATTTGCATCCTAAATTTTCATGTTGGCGTGAGTTCTCTTCCTCTTCTGCATTCACGGTTATATACTCGTAAATAACTCTACGAGCGGCAAGTATATTATCTTCATTATTCGAGATAATATTTATTTTTTTATAATATTGTTTGTCGCTTGTCCTTTTTATATCTCCTGATCTTTACATCATCAGCAAATTTCATGAATATATAATTTCCTATTTCACGAATCTTTCGCCAATCCTTCCTCAGGATTAAAAAAAAATCTGTTAGAGTTGTTATGAGACTTTTGTATCGCAAGGTCTCAAAAACTCTCTAATGTATTACCTTCCCGATAATACCGAAGTGAGATCGCGTCATATTCGAATTGTCCAAATTACAATTCTTTTTGTAATTTATATTCGCCTTCCACGTCGGATCGCGTCTTTGACACGCTGTCGATACGCGACTTGCTGACGATAAACGAAGAGAGGACGAAGAACGTTGGTACCAGCTGCGGTCTCTAGGTCATCACCGTCATTATCCGTTCTCTCGATGCTGCGTTTTTCAATGTCGACGGAGTTTACTGGGTTTTCCACAATCTTGGAATCATCATTCAACATGTATACCGGTTCTTCGTCTAACGTGCCTTGAGATTCATCGAGATCTTGGATGAAAACCGGCACAAACAGCGGTGAATACATAGTCGCCACTCTGAGAGGTGATGCATAAGAGCAGGTGATGAACAGCAGCGCGAAGACAATAAACTTGACAACCATCTAAGAAGAAATAGGATTGTGTGTTTATAACATCAATCGACGTCGAAAAATTATACGAATGTTTTGTAGTTATTAGTATAAGAGAGTATTTCTCCAGAAACTTTTTTATAAAACAGCAGATGACAATATTCTCTTATTGATAGAGTTCACTTAAACTTGAAAAAAATAACTAACTGTAACTTACCATTTTTTTTATATTTGAAATATTGATGATCCTTGGCAAACGATCGTTTCCACACGTTCAAAGCACGATGATTGTTTTACTCGTCTTCGGAGTAGAGAGATACAACAGCTCGCAAGCTTTCGCGGGAGTTATGATGACCGGAATTCGTGCATTCAGTATTTATATGAAATAATGACGTCAAACCAGAGCACGCTAATTATACAATGACGTTTTACGTGGAGTGATAAATGACCTGGTAAACGGTCGTGATATACAACGATCTATCTTGAGTATAGTATCGCTGTATACCGCTTTTTGTTTTGTGTGCAGGTGTTAATTTGGCTACAAGGGAACCGATCATGTGGCCCCTATCGATATTTGTGTGACTGTTTACGTGTAAAATCTTGATAATTTCGATCTATACATGCACGCGAGTTTGAAATACTTCCAACTGACGTGCAAATATCGATTAATCGAACGACAACTGATGCTGGAAAAATTCGGTTTTTGATCGTGTCATTTTTCGATACTTTTTAACTTAAATGACAGGAAACAATAAAATCTAATAAAAAATAGAAATTATAATAATAAATAGGAATTTATATTCTATTTATTTTTAACACTTTGTACAAGATATAAATATTCTTGTAAAATAATTTATTGCGAAATATTTCATTATCTAATACGCGAGTGTCGTTAGATCTTCACGTGAAAAATGACGTAAGAAAGAATCGCTTTTAGAACGACGCAGTGTTATACATTGTTACATCATTAGACATGTGAAAATTTGATTTTACTCTCAATGTTGCACAATAATTCAATATTTGAAAAGTTATTTTAAACTGCCAAATACAGTGAAAACGCAATTTGTTCTTAATTCTTTAAATAATATAACAAAAAATCATTTGCGTTAATTTTATTCAGTCTCAGCGAACAATTTTTTATATTTTATATTTTAATAATAGTTTTGTATAAACTCATACAAAAATCATACTTTTTTATATTCCCAATCTCGATATCTGACGGTGACATTAAAAAAACAAATTATTAACTGAATTCTGCTTTCAGAGATGTCATATTTTTTGTTTCGCAACAAATTTGACGATATTCCTCATGGCCCACAAGATCAACGAAAACAAAAGACTAGGGGAAAGGAAAAAAATCATAAGAATTTTTCTCGTCCGTGAGTTTCTCGGACTCGAAAGCAAATACATGTGTATTACGTTATATTATTTCTGTATAGTAAACAATCTGATTTATTTCTCTGTCAAGTACTGAAACAGATCTTTGCCGTCGGTGCAATGTGGTTCCCTTTAGAACGTTACAAGGCACAAAACAGAGGATTAGTGTGGAAGGCGATGATTTAGATTGTAGGCTCGGTCTCCTCGTGCACAGATTCGTCACTTTCGTTGGTATCGCTTTTCGATCTGAAAGAAATCATCAGGTAAGGGATCTCTCCGACCCTCGAATGTGTGGAAGGCTAAGTACGAAATGGCAAACAATAAAAATAGAATTTAGTTGCTAAGTCGCATCGCTCGTGGACGTGAACAAGTGATTCTCGATTCAAAAATGGAATTACAACTACTAAATTGAGTTGCGTTTATTTCGAAAATGATGTAATTTCACTTATGCGAATTTTTTTTCGAAATAAACAACCTGAGATAAAGAAATAGATAAAATTTCAAGATAAAGAAAAATATCAACAATGGATGTACTATTATCGTTAGTCATCACTACATTTTGATATTTCTGAAAATGAAATTTAAGTAAAAGTATTTAATTCTTGAGATAGTAGTACAGTCATTGTAATATAATTGAAAATAACATGCGTACCAGGAATCTCATCAAACTTTTCGACAATGTTCACACAAAGGAAAGTTGAAGAGTCTCTTCGTATTAAATAAATAAATGTTTCAACATACTTCTGATACAATAAATTTTTCTAATAAGATTATGGAGGATCTAAAAACCGGAAAATATAAACAAAATCGCTTTTTCTAATTAATAATATAGCGCGCATAACGCTCTTTTTCTCTCTTTCTCTAACTCGAATCAAATAATTTACCTCTTTCTACGTAGGAATATAAATGAGAGTATGTGAGGTGAATTACTTCGAAGTGACTTTTCATGATTGTTTGGGAGATCGACTACAGTTGCGTTGGTGATTCGTAAAAAAACATCTGTATTACCTGCATCCATAGTACATGAATCCGAAACTGTCTCCGCAGAAATGTATTTTGCGAAAATAAATTCATAGAATGTAATAATCACGTTTCCGGTTCGCGCAACCGAAATCAGAGTATAAAATCTACAATGTGAAAGAGATCCTCCGCTGTCGCAATGCTATTTCTGACCGTATAAAATATCGAGTACAATCTCTAATTGAGAATTCACGCGATAGAGGATCATTTTCGACGGATCGGTCCGATGTTTGTAATTCGCAAGAGATATCTGATCTTGTTGTTTCATTATTCCTCCATATAAATAAATTGTCATTGCATGTAGTAAGTTTCTCGTTATGCGCTGTGTTTCTTTCAATTCTTTTTTGTCACACACACTTCTTCTTTCACTATATACCTTGTTTTTCTATACAATAAAATACATTCGATTCTATAATTCTACAACGATACATCGTAAATGTAACTACAAGTCGAGTTGCAGGATGTAGAATGGGCTAGGGAAAATATTCCCCCAGATGCAGTGCGATTAATCGACGATCGTTTCTTAAAGAACTTTGAAATATTTTTGACTTTTGTATACAAGTATGAAAACAATAATATATGTACAAGTTAATAAAATTTAATAAATGTTTTGAAATAAATTTATCAAAATATAATTTCTGAAAAAATATGCGAAAAAAAGTAACTCATATTTTTTCTATAAGATATTATGTATAATAATTAAACTAATACAGTTTATAATTTATCAATTAATTTCAGCTGAGTCGATTAATCAGATAAGTGTGCAATTTTCTCTATTCTCTCACGTAGTTTTATATCTTAATTCTTCGAAGAATAACTTCACATACACACGATCAATCTAGTTTTGTTGTCTTGAGGTAAGTGTCTTTTCGACAATTGTGTTTTGTAATAATCAGTAACTGTAAAAAGGCCCCGTCGTAAGATGCACTGTGTAGACTAAAAATTAAGGCTCCAAGATTTGTTCGAATCTGACATATTCTGAGTATCCGAATAATAGAATGTCGACTCCGTAACAGATCTACGTAGAATTGCAGTCTGAGTCATAAGTCTAATAGAAACGTGATAATTTTACGATTTTATTAGAATTTTAGTTAGATCAGCATTAGGATCTGGAGATCGACTATGTATTTCTTCTTGAAACGCGAAGTGAAAATAACAAGAAACTTAGTGAATTTGCTAATTTTTGTAATTTTACTTCGTCTCTAACGATATACAAATTATCCGAATATTTATTTTAAATGACGCGAATGTGGATTCTTGGATAGAAATCGATCCCGGATGCTCAGATACACGAATACTGGAGGCCTTACTAAAAAATCAGTCACAAAGTGCATGTTCTAGCTGGCGCGCTTTAAGAATATAAGATCGCTGATTTTCCCCGCTTAACCATTCTTACATTCTGCCTAATGCATATATTCAATTCTTACTATTAATAAATCCGGTTGCCAAGCGTATCGGAATCGGACCTAATCATTTGATATATTGCCATGATCTACGTATATTGCTTTGAATTGGAAATAGCAGTTTCTATACAAACGTCAGTCCAACAATTGCCATGTATTAGATCAAAGTTGCGCGCTTGTAGATTAATCACAAAATCCGAATGTTTATCTGAAATAAACTCGAGATTGCTCTTATTACATCGTTACCCTGATGCATGATCGCTCGGCAACTCGGAGATTACGATAAATTGATTAATTCGAAACGGACTTTCGCGATATGCTTCAAGAAAACATTATGGTTTACAGTAAGGTAACATGACATGAAAATCTACTAACTGTAAGATATGCACTGCACTAAGCTAGAAAATTTAAGGTTTACTAAGTTCACAATTGCGCTTCAAAATAAGTTCTTAATTTAAAAACGACTATATACTATTTATATTATATCCGTAACACACTATTTAAAAAAATTTAACATTGTAAGATTAAATTAAGATATACACATAAATGTGATTTTTTAACTATTTAAAATACATAATAAGAGCACCTTAGAAAGTACCATTTCGAAGTAAATCAATTGATTTACTAGATATAAATTATCTACTTATATATATTGTCAGATAATAAGAACGGCTCGCTTCCACGGTGACTATGTTCTTCCAAAAAGGGGAGAGGTTGCTATAAGTATAACGCTATTCACAGATCGCTGTAGTTTCACCTCCTTCCCCTTGTTTGTACGAATAGGCACTTAGCTATTTCTCTGTGTTTTTGTTTGTTATAATATTATGTCTATTGTACACACGTAATATAAAATGATGTGTCGTCGGATCTGCTCTTCCGTGCTTTGCCTGATAATGGCCGTAGAATTCGCTTTTTAGAAACTTACAATTGTGAAAGTTCAATTATTTCTAATTGACAGGAAAACAGTCTTTCTTGAAACAGCAAAAAAACTTATAATAAATCTTTTTCAAATGCTGGTAAAAAGCAAGTTTTATACAGAGAATGATTTTTTTAAATCAAATTATACGGCCACTATCGGCAATTGGTTCTATTTACGTTCCTCTTTCACATTCATTCTCACAAATTCGCATCGTATTATTCACGCACACGTATGCACGCACGTCGGAGCGCACAAATTTTTTTTTTGGAACTTTTTATTAGCACCGTGTCTTCGTGACCTGTAAAGAGTTTCATGAGCGTATCTCATTTCTGGAAGCTTCGCGCGATCGCCAACAACAGGGGAGATGAGCGACTATATTTATTTATCTCGATATTTTTTTCCTCGTCTGTAAACAACGACGATAGATAACAGCGAATTTCGGAACCGTGCGAACGTGCCATCCTCGAAATTGATATTATTTCGATTCAATTTGAAGATATATAGAACAGTTTGATGACGTTTGATACGTTGCCGTGTACGCTACGTTTCGTGTCGTCCTCGATACACGATAACGACATTCAGTCGCATTCGCATCTCTTCGATCGAATCATCACACATATTGTAGTGTGTATATATATATATATATATATATATATATATATATATATATATATATATATACATATATATATATTT
>QVOB01003269.1:0-62642 GCA_014839585.1 Pseudomyrmex concolor | reverse complement strand
AATTGCACGCACATTATCATCACTTCTTCTATTTTTTCTGCTCTGTGCGGCATAAAATCCGGCGCGGCTCAAATCCCGCAGTTACCCTATCTATATTTTTCAAACGTGAGTATCTCGAGATACAGTAAGAAAATTTACACTTTTAATTTAAGTAAAAATTCATTGGAACTTGTCTCGAAATTCGTGAGAAAGCGTATAACCTCGAAGAAGCCTCGCGCTACCGGCGCGCATCCCGTACATATTGGAGATCCTTATCTTCTGGAGAAGCCCGTAGAATAATTTTCTTATCTCGAATTTTTTCGCGCCGACACCAAACAGGATAGGCGTCCCCGAAAACTTGTCTCGGAATATTGCACTTGCACTGGATGGATTCCATCACGCTCTAGATGCGTCACGGCGGATGAGAAGAAGGGGTGCAAGTTTCGCGAAGAGGGAGTTGGGACGACGACGTGGCGCGAGCGATCGTCAAGAATTCGCTTTTACGAGATTCCGCCGGAAAGTCCTGAAATCACACGAAATGAATGCCGGGAGCGCAGTCGGAATCTTGTAGATGCATATCAACACAACCGGGAATTTTCATTACGAATCGAGAGATCACTCGTGATCGCGTTGCGAATTTGTTTCGCTCCAAAAACGCATCAGAGATTTTCCCGAGCGAGTCCGTTGATGCGTGTGCAAGAAATAACATTGCTTTCGATCCTGTCAGCTGATTTTTCGAAAAGAAAATTACGTAGAATGTTATTTTTTTTTTTTATGTAAAATTCTAAATTAGCAACACTCGAAGTCGAGACTCGAAGAATACGCACGCGACTCTGCTAATATATCATTTATTTAGTTGCTCGCATTTATAGAAAGTAATTCCACAAATACACAATAATAAAAAAATCGCGCACGGTGAGAAAAAAATACGCAAAACACATAGAAACACAAAAAGAGAAAAATATATCGTCAAAACGAAATATGCGCGCATCAGTGTCGGATTGCGAGATCGATCGCGAATCAATTTGCGTCGCGATATCGCTGAATGGATGAACAGCCGGCTCTTTTTTCTCTTCGTCTCGCAGTGCGGATTTTAAAAACGATCTGTACGAGAGAGAGAGAGAAAAATTATAATGGCAAAGATACGAGGATATAAAGTACATCGTGGAAGCACGCCTTTCAATACTGCAAACGTTCGTTGTGATCACTTCGTACGTGATTGAAGCCATCGATTGTAGCCGCGTCCTCCTATCCGGAAAATCTCGCGGCTATTCCACAGATCTCAGCTCGTTTGCAACCAATCCCGTCACTGGCGCATAGTTGGCACGGCGAAAATCAATAGCAATTACGATTAAATAAACTCTGCCGGACGCGTAAGAACTTCCTCTTTTTTTTTCGTCGCACACGCGTTACGAGGTTCTCTTACGCGATTCTCGTTCCAAAGAAACGTGACGAGAGATGCGTAACGAACGGACAACATAATCTTGACGGAAAGATGTTCAGAAATATGGATATGCGTCGAGAGAGTGTAGATAAAATAATTTTTCATGATGAGATAGAATTTAAACACGTAAAAAAATTGTACTTTTGTTTTTCAAAAAAAGAAGTCTCTGAATTAACCCGCACAGGATTTGTAAATCAAGAACATTTTAATTAGTTTGCAGTCGAAATTGGAATATTGCCGAATATTTCTCGCTCTCGCGGTGGTATATAATATTAAATAAAATCGAAACCCAAATATCACTGTTAAATATTTTTCGAGATAATATTGTCCCGGTAGGATGCGCTCCGAGTTTGCGGTCGTCGCCGTTATAGATCGAACCGAGTATACTTAAATGTGTGCATTAGGGAGGACATCGAAAGAAAACATTTGCTTTGCACCCTCACGAGTCCGGTCCAATGGGTCACAAATTTCCTGCGTAAGTATTAGGGATATATCTGGCTGAACGATAGCAAGCTCGTTTTTCTCGTATTTGCGTCTACTTGGCGTAGCGTCGTCGGCGCGAATCGCCGTCTCCCCCTTTCCCTTCTTATCTTCTCAACCTGCCGTTATCGCCTCGTCGATAGTCCCGTAAGTCGTCGTCGTCGTAGACTTGGAGGAATGTTCAAATGTGCGCCGAAACTCTTCTCTTCGCGAGGCGAACGTTAACAAATTTGTAGAAAAATTGCGGCAAAAAACTGACAAAAGATTCGATGTCTCGCTTTGCCAAAGATATACATAAATCATCACGTGAGCCAAACATTTGGAAAAAGTTTTTGAGCAAATATTGAAAACTAGAGCAAAATGTCACCGCGCGATCGTTAAAATAAAAGAGAAATGCATGGCTGCGTCGTAATTAATGTGCGGTGTAGGTAGTTAACGAGTTTCCAAAATAACTGCAGGCAATTAAAGCGTTCCGGAAATTACTACGGATGCATTGATAAACTCGCGTAAAAATAGAGACCGGCGTGTACATTTCACGTGTACATTTCACGTGTACATTATATGCCATCCTGTCGAACATCAATACCGTGTATACCTGTATATACATGTATTTTTGAAATTGATCAAACAAAGACAGAAATTTAATATTTTCTGTTTCGTAAATTATTTCTATCGGTAAACAAAAGCAAAGTTGCATTGTTATTTTTAAAAAAATTAATAAAAAATATAACAAAATTATATTTTATCAAACACTAGATTTTTGTATTTATACTAAATTAATTATATTCGACTCATTAAGCGTTAAACATTATGTCAATTAAATGTTGTCAATTTTTTCTTTTTAATTCGTATTCGAGTTTTTTATTTTCGCGACACTTATCTTACTTTATAAAAAGCCCGGAGAGGAATCTATTTACGAATCCATAACTATCAATCAAGTACGCACGACCAGCTCTCTCAGCACGCGGATAATATTTATGCGGATTATGATATCGCCGTAATCAGCGGCGCGTAATTCCGCTGGAATCAGTCACTGACGCGTATTGCTGGTTCCTTCGCGATCGGCTTGTTATACGCGACGCGGATTATTATCCGGACCCCGACGAAATATAATTCTCTATTCGGCCGACCGAGACAAACTGAAAATGTAGCTCGTGCAAATATTACATGTAGCCGATCGATTCTTCTCTTTGCGACTATTAATACCGTTTTCTCTTGATTTTTTTTTCTCTTCGTTTCCTCGAAGCGTTGAACGCGTATTTGGATTTCATCTTTAAATCTAAAAAAGAACCAAAAGAAAAAAGACTTTTTATGGAAAACTTTTGAAGAACAGAGAACACTTGTCAGAAAAGAGACGCGACGTCGTTTAACTTTCCGTATTTTCCGTCCGTTCGAGAAATCCGAATGGATATTAACTTCGCTCCGAGAGAGCGTGCAAGTGCACTCTGCTCGCATTCCTGTTCAGAAAAGGACACATCCGCTTCCACGGATAATAATTCATTCAAATGGTCACGGTGAAAAGTATTGATGACTTCGGGAGAACTTATCGCGTCATCTGCGCAAAGCGAAACCCCGGGCGATCTGCAAATGACAGCAGTTGCAACATACATTTCCGCTGTCGAAATCTGCGAGTCGACGACACGAATCTTGTACGCGGAATATATTAAGTCCCAAGAACCTGCACCGTGGATTAATCATTTACCGCAAATATGTATCGTAAAAAACGAGCGCGAGATACGCAGATGAGACTTCGATATGCGCACGGCATGATTCTCTTCAAGTTGTTCGAAATAAAACAACACTCTTTGGGTAATTTATTTTTTGTCGGCCGCAACTTCCCTTCTCGGTGAATTGTGTGGTTTTTTTTTCAGCAGTCTCGTTGTGTTTAAATAGACGATCGATTTTTGCGGGAATCTCGTTTACGCGACTCGCTTCTATCTGGCGACTCTGAAGTGACTTATCTGGGACCATCGTCAGAGGAGAGAAGTGAGTTGTGTAAATTCGCCTTTACGCTATCGTCATTCGTATCGTGGCCCTGTCGAAACAGGCAGGTGCGTCCCGCGCGGGACGTTTCTGCTGGATCCTCGTCGTTTCGCAGGATCGGATCGAGTTTCGACACGAAAACCACCGCGGCCCCGATCGTGTATCCAATTACCGAGACACTGCTATGCGGAATATCTCGCGTATGAGCGTTCGACAGGATGGTATCGATAAGACATTCGTTGTGACATCGGACTCGAGCCGTCGACCTAGGAATATTTTGTTCTCCCTTCCACCGTTTATATGTATTTCTCTTTCTCTCTCGGTTCTCTACCCGCGGCTCGCTCGCTTGCCCGCCTGATCGATGCGACTCGATTTTTACGAGTCATAACCGCCGCGCGCTCGAGCCGGACCGGTTTAATCTGTCGGTCGCGATCTAA
Source organism: Pseudomyrmex concolor (assembly GCA_014839585.1). NCBI lineage: Eukaryota > Metazoa > Arthropoda > Insecta > Hymenoptera > Formicidae > Pseudomyrmex > Pseudomyrmex concolor. The sequence continues at coordinate 58,319 of QVOB01003269.1, read as the reverse complement.
TTTATCTGTAGAAGTAATTGTGTGTGTGTGCGTATGTGTGAAAGCCCTCAATTCCGAGTTTGTTTCGGCGCGATATCTTCCCTAAGAATTAGAGAGTATGCAGAATAGTTCGATTGACATTTCGCGTACATTTCGAAGATGATTCTCGTAGATTAAACTTGAAAAGAGAACATCTGTCGAATTTATTTAAACTACTCATTACGTTTTATTTATTTATTTTTTTTAGTGTTTCTTAAACTTTATTCTGCTAAAATAATTAATTAAAAGACAATTCACACTAAGAGAATTAGTCAACGATCTTGCATCATCGAAGCATCAAATCTCGATGAAGTCGAACGACGTTAGGCACGCGCTTTAATGACCGCCAAGTATGTCGCGTACTGTTCGCATTTTTAACGAACATCGAGCACCGAAGAGTTACTATACAAAGCTTCAATTACATTCTGAAAGCTGCGATATATCGATATATTAATGTGCGATATATTGATGGGCGATATATCAATATCTACCGATTTATCACCATTTATTGAAAAAAAATTACCACGTTTACAATTATTGTAGATCTGAGCATATTTCATAAGACGTTCCGACATTTCTATCGCGGCTTATAGTTAATGGGCTCGCATTCAAAACAAGCCTTCGCCACGTAGACATTCTCTTCATGTATAAATGTCGTGAATAAAATAAGACCAAGCGTGCGAGAAGCGGAAGAAAAGTATCGTTTCCTGGCCACAGACGGCCGTTAGGTTAGGTTCGCATTCGCGCAATATTATGCCAGTTACAGCGATACGATAGCGGCCGTTGATCGTGCGGCTCTCCAAAGTGGCTATGCAAATTAACGCGGGGCTCTATCGAGCGAGATTGCCCGGAAAGTACTAGTGAAAGAGCGAGAAGGATAGAGCACGATGGACCGAAAGGAAGAAGAAGAGACGGAAAGAGAGAGAGAGAGAGAGAGAAAGAGAGAGAGAGAGAGAATGATGCGCGGGAGGAAGAAGGAAGGACAGAGAGAGAAAAGCCGCAGGCAGGGAATCTGGACGAGCACCAGAGAAAGAGAGAGGGAGAGAGAGAAAGAAAGAGTGAACAGGGTTGAAGAAAGAAGAGGAGAGAGCGCGTCGGTCGAAGGCCGTGGAAGAGAGGATGACGGATGAACGGATGAGTTGATTTTATCTCATTCAGGTGAATTCTTCGAAGGCAATACGGAGAATTCGGAGCTAAGTTATCGAGATAGATATTGTGAGTTTATGTTAAGTGTCTTTTCACGTAGTAACGACGATTTCGTTTTAACGGTTGAATAATTTATTGCGATTGATATACGCGCGATATATCCTTAATTGAATTTGTGCCACATAAAGTTAAACGATATCTTTAAGAAGAAACTAGCTTCAGTAATAGATCCTGTTCCCTCTCATTGATCAATTCATTCGTTACATACATCAACTGCAATTTCAACGTACTCTATCGATCGCATGCTACGCGTGTTCATAAATTTCCTCCCGTCCATTTTTCTCGCAACTTCTATCTCGCGCCGTACGCGCGCGCGCGACGAATTAAATCATCGAATTTCTCGGCGACAATGCCGAAAAGAGAGAGAGAGAGAGAGAGAGAGAGAGAGTGAAAGTCTCCGTATCGAAAGGCACGCAGCATTTGTCGTAACAAACGATTCGCGCGCGGAAGCTTCGAACGGACACAAAAAGCGCGCCGAGTTATCGGGAAAACTTGTCTGCGAAACGGGCGTCGCAACTCTGATATTTTTTTTCTCTCCTCTCTCTCTCTCCCACAGCCGATTCGCTCGGCAAGAAGTCGCGGGGACGAAGTTGGAAAAATGATCATGACCCGAGTTCATTTGTCTCCGCCGCGAACATCGCTCGGCGCGACCGCAAAAAGTGACGGTGCGCGACGCGCGATCGATTCGCACGCGCGCGTGTGGAGGTCGCGATCTATATTCGCGACGCGTGCAAAAAGCGCGCTGAATTATTGCCGAAGTTCCCTCTCTCATGCGGAGGTGAAGTTGCGGCGCGGGAAAGAGAGGAGAGAGAGAGTGTCCGGCTTGTCGATCGCAGAGATTATTTTCAAATGTATATTATAGATATTATCAATTCAATGCTCTCTGCGCTGTGGTTTCTAGTGAATTAATCGAGAGATCATGCGCTTCCGTGTGCAATATTAAATCGCCGTCCTATGATCGTTATTATATGAAACGTCGCATTCAACGTGGCGCTGGCAGAATGACGTTTTGTTGCATTTTGTGATAGCACCGCAACATCTTCTATATCGTTTAGTTTGAAATTTTGGGATATGTGTCACTCGTGTACATTTCTTGTGGCTTATGATAAATGTCATTTAATTTTACGGCCCATTTCATTTTAACAGAATCAGTAATCGTTAATGCAAATTGCATGCGCGCTAATATATGTCACAGGTCAATTTCGGTAAACATCATCGCACTATTAAATCCATATTGTAATTAAATGATCAACGCAAAATTCACGAAACACAAAATTAACTACCAAAATACAGAGTTATATATTTACACGTGTACGCGTGTTTTCTGAACGTTTACAAATGCGATAGAAATAATCGAGTTGATCATTCTCTGCGGGAGCAAGAAAATCGCTCAGCTTCTATTTTCACGGTTTCATTGAAGTTTTCGTTCGCGAAACGGTCGAATTACGATAGAATTCTGACCTCGTCGCGATATGCACTCGTGTCGGTCGAGAAAAGATGAGAATACAGAGAGAAAGAGAAAGAACGAGAAATGCTTTAGAAACGAGGAACAGAGAACGCGCGCGAGACGGAGAGAACGTACGTCGAGAGAGCAGTGAATTCTGGAGAGTTTGTGTGTCGATTTACTACTCGAAGATAGATAGTTTACTCGAAGTCTGAGCACGAAATGATTTCAGAGCTACGGGTGCGGCAAGTGCTCGCTTCTCTCTCTCCCTCTCTCTCTCTTTCTCTGTTCCTCTCTTTCTCTCGTTTCGGCGATGTGCCTTCTCCCTCTCTCCACTCTTTCTCCTTCCTTCCATCCTTCCTTTTTCGGAGGCAGTTCGAGTTCATCGAATGGAGAGGCAACGCGAACATCGGGTTGTATTTCATAAAGTGAAAAGCCAAGTTCAGACCGGCCTGCAAGTTGGTCGAATCCACCCTGATGTGCACTTTAATACAAGTTTTCTATTCGTCTTCTCTTCTTCACTTGTCACTCATCTCTTCTTCTCACTCTCTCTTTCACTCTCTCTCTCTCTCTCTCTCTCGTTCGCTTTTGCCATATTCCTTTTGCTCTTAGTTTATATTAACTAGCGAGGAATCTGGCGCGCCAGTGCCAGGAATATGACGATGCGTCGTCGTTGCAGGTCGTTGCAAAAACGCGCTTGAAAGCACGTGTAGCGAGAAGACGTTATGTGACACCCGCGCAGAAAGTGTTATTTACGGGCGAAGCGTTTTCAGAGAGCGAAATGCGTGCGCGACGGTGAGTTAACGTCGCCCGAGGAAAAACAAACATTTTAATGCGCCACCCACAGTTGTAATGCAACGTCCGTCGTTGCGCGCGTCGGAGTGCGACGTCGTTTGTGCGGGCACGGCCGGGAGAAAAAAAAAGGATGCGGTCGCGCCGACGGTTTTTGTCGATTAACTTGGTTTGGCGCTCGAACGATTTCAACTTTCATCAAAAGAGCGATTCGAGTCATTACACGAGTTACAGTTCGCTTCCCTTCTCTCGTTTTAACGAGATTCATATTCATTCTCTTGTGCAAACGCGCGCTGGCAAAAACTTGCAGTTTTCCGTGGAAAAACATTCAACATCGACCGGAAGTCATTGGTTAATCACACACGCGAGCAATTCCCGGAGAAAATTGAGTCACCTTTGCGAAGCGGCAACTTTTGCCGCGCGGAAGTCGTGTCCGCGCGCGAGCACACATACACACACGGTAATAAATTAATTAAGTCCGCCGTCCCGAAATTTCCGAAAGCGTCACGCGAGAGCTCACTCTCTCTCTCTCTTTCGGAGTTTCCCGACTTTAAGTAAAGCATAAATTCCCGACGGTTCCGCGGCCGCTCCGGGGTTCCGAAAAAATAGAGACGCGCTGAGAAAAATGGAAACGGGGGTTTCGTACACAATACTCGGCGGCGTCGTAAAACATTCGCGGAGGTTATAATTTCGAACAGTTCCTCCGGCCGGAGCTCACTAAACGAGCGACTATCCATTACCGTCGTGTACACACACACACACACACACACACACACACACACACACACACACACACACACACGAGAGCGCACGCACGGACATCTCTCCTTCGTCCTATAATTATGTCGCGCTTCGTGTTTTGATTGTGAAAAATTATTTCTATAACAATTTTATTCCCTTTAAGCAACACGACCTTCTTCCGTCCTTAATATTCCCCTTTTTCCTCCTCCTCTTCCTTCATCTTGCATTCTCTCCTTCTTCGAAGCTTCGCAAAGAATTGCAATCAAACTGGCAGAGCGCGGCAATTAGCCATTCCATAGGGTCTCTCTAAAACGCATAGCTTTCCTCTCTCTCGCATTCCCCTCTCGCGCTCCCTGACGCGCATAATTAAGGCGCGTAATTTCTGGTACCGTTAAGAAATTACTACGGTCCGTCTCTGAGAACTCCCTCCTGCGCTAACATTCTTTTCTTGAACTGGTTCATCGGCAGAAGAGAGATCGAGAGAGGAAAGAGAAAATAGTACGAGTGTTTCAGACACGTTCCGCGAGAAAGAAAAACCTGTTTGTATTTTATAAACGCGCGTATATGAACATGTTGGTTGGTCGTTCCTCTATTGTGTGTGCGTATGAGTGCGCACAACGATATTTCCGAATATTTAGGTTCTTTAATGTATATGTATAGACCCCTTCGGTTTCACTTTTCATGTAGCGCCAAGTTGCGATGTTATTGTTATTTAATGGCGCTAAATCTGTAGAGCGTATCTTTCGCAACATGTATCAGACGCGAGAGGAGACGTGCGTCGGTCTCTCGCCCTCGAGATGGATGGTGCGCGCTTGCAGCATAATTTCAGTTGCAAAAATAAAGAGAGTTAAGCGGGAATATATATGGCGGACGATAATTAACGTAATCTGTTCCCATTGGACGCGGTGCGGAACGACGGCTGGCACTCACGGAAGAGAAAGAACATATATATATATATATATATATCCACTTGCAAACTCGAATCCGCGAACGTGAATAAATGTTTTCGGCGAGTGGGAGTGGCCGTAATTAAATTATAAATTGCGAGTAATTTTATACTAATTAACCGGAGGTACCACATCAACAGCGCGCTATTATAAGTCTATGCGTTCCGTTGTATCTACCGGATTTTCTTGTTGCCCTGTTTCGTTTACACGGGGGTATATTGCACATGACAATAACATATTCTTGACTGCCGGCGAGATATGAGAGCGGTAAATTGGTCAGAAAACCTATATATTTGTCCGCGAAAATTGCGGCGCATTAACATCAACTCGCCGACAATATTATACCAAACACAGGAAACTTGCGGCCACAAGTTCAATTTTCGGGAAAATGTGGTTTTCTTTTTTCGCGTCAAAAGCATCATTAATTCCCGTAGATGAGATTAAAGCACCGTTATTTCCACGCGTAATCACCGCGTATATTTTAATAAGCCGACTTCGCGTATTACGAATGAAGATAAAGTATCTTGTTTGTGTTACATTCGAGAAAATTATAGTCACGTCACGAACAAAAACCGAAATAAATTTTCTTTTATCATGCGCGAGTTACAGCTGGTTACCGTGTTACGGGCAATTATGATTGCGCTCAATCAGGATTAATGAATTTCCCGCGGTATCTAATACAAGAACACGCCCGCAATTTTTACATCCCCTTCCTCTCTCCGAAAGGATTGAATTAGGCCTCGTTGAAAATCGGGAATCCCGCCAAATCTTCTTTGCTTGTTTCCTCCTATTTTCGTGCGTCCCTTATTAGGAAGTTCTCCCCCATCCTTCCTCGTTGCTACTCGCCGCTCTTCTGCGGGAAGATATAACGTGCCCCCATAAGTTGACCAATCGCGCACTCCTTGAGCGGCTTATCCAGCAGGTGCTCTCCCTCCGAGGATAATAGGAACACGAGAACCAATCAGGAGAGAGAACGAGTGTTTGGCTTATGGCTCGACGTCGCAGGAAACAAACGCGAGCGATCGATCGGAAAACAATCCGGCTTTACACGATTTCCGCGCAGACCCGCCAGACTCTTCCGGTCGAACGCGCAGATTCCGCCAGGGTCTCGCGACGCGGGAGAGAAACATTCTTAAAACTTTCCGGAGCACTATGGAGGAAAGTGTTTTCAGAAAAATCTACGAGACTATAGAATTTATTTAAACGCGAGAAGAGACTTGAACCGAGAGAAAATTTTAACTTTATGATTTTGCGATCTTGTAAAACTCTCGAAATTATTGTGCACACACATACGATACAGATCGAAGATTTTATTTTCCGATTGTAAATACGCGTTTTGATATTTGTTGATTTTTTTTTGTTTTTATAAGGTTTTTTTTACAAGTTTTGAGAGAATTCAGAGAGACTTTCTCTTCAGACAGACGCGAAATATTCCGAGCGTGTTTCGAAACAGAAGAATCTTGTGTGACCTGTAACACACTTTTTTTTTTAGATGTTTTTTGTCGCGTTATTTATCCAACGCGCTTAAGTGCAGTTTTTGTGCACAAGGCTCGAATGCGTCTCATTACAACGCGCATTAAAAAAAATAAAGTAAAAGACAAAAAAAATCGCGTCGTGCTCCTCGCGACATTATCTACAATAATTTCGCGAGCTGCGCGTGTCCGCGAAAGTGCTGCTAAATTCATAAACACGCGGCGTGGCCTATCATTATCGTCTTAACCAGCTTATCGTGGCGTATAATTATACGGCCTATTACATCCCACTTTCTCATTTGGATGCGGCGCATTTTTGCGAGCGCAATAATTTGCAACGTCGTCGCGCGCTCGACTGTTTATCGAAGCGAAATGAAAAGCGATTACACAAGTGGCATTATATCTCGATGTTATCTATTCGGATCGGGACTCGCCGTGCATTCCGCGTATATGTCAAACCTGTTCGATGATCGGCGCGTTTCTTCTGTAATCTCTAAACGCATTTAAGAGACGTTTCTATTCATTTATCTGCGGTAAACAGTTCGAGCAAGCACGCGAAACCAATTACATGCATTACAGACGATTTTGTTCTTGTTCAATTATCGAATCGTTCTAATGAAACTCGATCGAGTCGCGAGCTACGTTTCATTGGTTCGCAAACAAGCGAATTTCGTGTGTGATATTCCAATTAGAAAATACACAACGCAAAAAAATAAATACTACGAAACACGTAGAACAACTACATTTCATGCTACAGCGGACAGAAGTATGTATGTCAAACCAATTTGAACACAGTCGGAACTAACGGCTACGTGTGTGTGTGTGTGTGTGTGTGTAACTAGCCTGTAGCTGAGTGACATTTTCGCGTTGAAAAACTGTCACAATTTGCAAAATTCTACATTGACGTTTGCAAAAAATTATAGTTCGTGTTTATAAAACGTGTTATTGACGCAAAGAACGACAAGGGCGATTCGTGAAATTGTTAGGAAAATTAACCTGCGTCGACGTCCGGTCTGTTGTAGACATCTAAACTACAGAAAATAACAAAGGGTTACGGAGAATGGTTACAACGATAATTCATCGGAACTTGCTCTCTCTCTAATGACGCCGATACGCTTTAACGACACAATGCACCGCGAACGCGACGTTATCTCCGCAACAAGTTTATACACTCAAATTACAGCTGATAGGGAAACAAGTTACAGCAGATTGGCAATTGGATCGCAGTTAGCAGTCCGGTCGGATAGTTTATTCGCGGGTCGCCAATAATGTCGCCGTATGTTCAAGCATATCATAAATATATATGTACGCGTTCGCGTATATGCGCGCGAAACGCACGAGCGCCATTTCGCGTTAATTCGATCAAATCGACCGATGACGCGCGCGCGCGCACTCGAAAAAGCCGGCAATATAAATCATTCGAACGCGGCTCGATGTCCCGCATTACGCGGAAAAAAAAAAAAAAAGAATCGACACGGGGATGCATCAATTGTTTCGCGACCGACGAGTTTTTTTTGCAATAGATTTCCAATTAACTTAATCGCGCGGCGCGCACCGCGGCGTCGTCGCTTCTCCAATTTCATAGAAATTGTTTCGTCTCTTTTGAATATATATATATATATATATATATGTGTGTTTTTTTTTGCTTGCGTTTTGCACGGAAAATATGGATTGTTGTAACGAGAAGTTGACAACGAGCTTCTGTGTGCTCTTTATTGAGTTACTTGCAGGCCAAATTGACGCTATCGTATTACAACGCAAGATAGAAACGCATACACACACACACACACACAAAGTTTTTGGTTTAATAAATTCACCTCCGAAAAAGTCTCGGTTAATCGAAATAGCCAGCTTGAATAATGTGCTATTTTTGAATTATCCGCAAATTTATCTGCATTTTTAGTTTTGAATAATCTCACTGTCTTTATTGAGACATAAACCTTATAAAAATTAGTAAATAAAAAATTTTTCGTAACTCCAGATACCTATATCTCGAGTCGCATATTTTTACAACACAGACAAGAGAAGACGGTTTCTCCGTGTTCCGTTAAACATTACATTCAGTCTGAAATCTTGTGTGTGTCGTTCATTTATGTCGCTATTTATAAGCGTTGGGATTTTAGAAGTCAGATATTCGCGTCATTTTCTCTGAATCACACGCGTTATCATTGCGCTCTCCGGTGGAATCCGAACGATCGAACGAGTCTAAAGTTTCTTTAAATCGGAATGGACCGCGGAGAGAAAGAGAGCGAGAGAGAATGCGTAATAAAGACGCGTATTCGCGTTCACGCTTTCGAGTATTTAAGTCCGCGATGCTCGGCTGCGCAGTCGATATTTTGTTTCCAGTCGATATTTTGTTTCTGGCGAAAGAAAGAGAGAGAGAGAGAGAGAGAGAGAGAGAGAGAGAGAGTGAGTGAGAGGTACTGCGCGCATGCCTCTCTCTTTTATCTTAATCCCTGAACCGTATCTCGCCCTTCGTCGTTCTCCCGATACTCCTAACCCATCTCATTCCCCACTCCCCCTCTCATTCTTCGTCCCGCTCCCGGCGCTGCCGGTCGCGATCGCCACTTCTGCCGCGGCTCCCTAATAAAGATCCATTTCTCAGCGTTACGACAGGCCGATAAGCAAGGCCACAATTTCAATTACGGCGTTAAGTCCGGCGAGATCGCCGGACCGTAAAAACTGCGAGACTATAAGCCAGATACTAAGCAAGTAAAAATCGACGATACATCCCGCGGGCACGTCTCCTTCGTCCTTAACCTCATCGTCCTTCTCACGCGCGCATCCCTCTTGCACTCTCGCATCACCAAGTCGGTGCATTTTGTCCCTTTCCTCGTTATCCCTTTTCCTTCGTCGTTCGAGAAGACGACAAAGAAAGAAAGAGAGAGAGAGAACAGGGGCGAGAAAGCGCAGAGAGGTTTGACTCGTTAATATATCAGATTATGCTGGAACAGCAAGTCTAATTTATACCACAGTAAACTGCGAGCTGAACCTCGAGCCTCACCAGTTTGCCCCTACCAGTTTTAATACGTCCTTAAAGCGCGTTCTCTCGCGAGTCCTCTCTTTTAAAAGATTTCTCCCCGCTATAAGTCGAGAATCATCCGTTTCCGTTTGCCCTTTCTTTCGTGCTCTTCGCTCTCTTGTCGTATTCTATTTAGTCCGTGGCGATGTGACGCGGTTTCTTGCAGAAATCCTTCTTGCGCGTTTTCTTCTTCCGCGTAATTTTCAAGTTTAAGCGCCGTAATGCGCTTAGCTCGAAAAAGAGGACGGTATTTTCGCATCTTTTCCTATCTATTGTTTTTACAACTGTCATTATAACATCGTATTTTTTTGTGTCACTTCCGTCAGTAAATTCATTTGCTTCGATTTTCGTGGAAGCGAATATTTATATATGTATATTTTATTCGCTCGAACGCCGTCGATGAATGGTAATGAAGAATGCGTAAAAGCGTGACGCGCCGTACTGATGAGAAAGAAGCCGCCTCATTATGATTTATTTGTCGCGGTCAATTAGAACGCTGCCGGACCTTTCGTCCCTCTCACTTCCTCGTGTTTTTTCCATCTCTCTCTCCCTCTCTTCTGATCCTGAGCCGCGACCTCGCAGAAGAAAGCAGAAGAAGGCGATGAAGGAATTACGTGGACTCTCGTAAAACAGCTTAGCGATCTTCTAGAGAAGATATAAGAGAAAGAAGGCGAGTGGTGGTGCGAGTTAAGTGGCTGAAAAAATGTCTACGCCTGAACGGAGCGTTAAAGAGACGCGTTTTTCTCCGATTCGTTGAACTCCTTTTTTTTTTTTTTTTTGTTTTTTTTTCCTTCCCCATCGAGTTTTATATCTCGATTAGTACAATACTTACTTGTATTAGCTGTATCATTATTAAAATTGTTCGAATCTCCAGCGAGTAATAATCTACGTCGTGTAATCTGCACGACATCAGTCTTAGTGCTTCCAAAAAAAAAAAAGAAAAAAAAAAGGAAAAGAAACGAGAACGCGGTCGTAAAACGCAACTTGCCTCGTAAGCAGCGCTCGCAAAAACTCCGAGTGCTTTATTTATCACATTGTGTCTTGAGTAATCAAGACTACTCGTACCCGTGATTCGCAAAAATCTCCCTGCTTTCAATGCATCATCGCGGGCAATTAATTATGCGCGATGCGTCATTATAAACGATTGCGGGATGCGAGCGCGCGTGTAACGCCGGGACCGCGGTGTGATTGCACGGTCGATTTATAACGCTCCATATTTGCGGCCGTGATTAAACATTGTTGCGAGGTGATTACCCAGAAACGACGATCCCCCGGTCATGGAGAAGGAGACGGCCTTGGTCGATAAATCGTCGACGGAGAAGCTCGATTTCTCGCGATCGCCGCCGCCGCCGCCGCCGCCAGAGTTAACTCGCGAGAGGCATCTTAAGCGCGATTAAATCGCCGTGAAAAAGTGGCGCTGCGCGTAGGCTCGATAATTTACTAAAGAATAATTATTGTCTATTCACCAGCGCGCCTGCCTCGGGAAGAGATGCGCTGCGAGGCTGTGAGATGCGCATGCAGCCGCTCGCTTCTTTCTCTCTTCCTCTCTCTCTCTCCTCTCATCCCGATATTACGGATCATCAGGCGGACCTTGTCCCTAATTATAAATCTCATTAATGGAGATTGATTTCAAATTCAACGTCTGTAATAAGCGCCGATTCACGGCGCGGCGAGTAATCACGCGCGCGCCCCCGCCCTGCTATTAATTCCTGTTAGAGAAACCCCCGTTTACCCAGAAGCGTTTCCTGTCTTGTCGCGAGTCGCAATTACTTAATCGCGGAATATCGCCTGTCACGAGAGATGTCGATAAGCTGGTCGCGGCTGTTTTCGTCACGTCATTCCCGCATATTCGAGAATTTCGCTCAATCGGCGCGCATCTTTCACTCGCGTCGTGCAATTCGCTACGACGACTCTAATAACGTTGAAAACATCCGGGGATTGTTGCACTTTTCAGTGCTGTCACGTTTTACATTTTTAACGCGCTCTTCTGTGTGTGTGTCACATGTTTCAACTTCAAATTTTGAGTCATTTTTTCAAACCAAACATAGCTATGAACTTCCATATCACTTAACTTTCGATATTTTTTTTCTATTAAAATGAAAGCGAAAAATTAGATTTTTATGAAACGTGTTTTGTCGTATCTGACCAAAAACCGATTTGTGATACGTGTAGTCGCGACAGGAATATAATCATCGCTTCATCAGAGCGTCTCGTGAATGTGCCTCATTACGGCCCTACCTACTAAATAACAAAATTAGAAGGCGGTAGAAAAAGAGATGTGAATCGACGACTTAAACGCTATGTAATACCTGATGAGCTTAATAAAATCAAATAGAAAAAGGGACACGTATTTTTAACTTTCTCGGAAACGTGCGCGCATGACGAAAAAGTGGCTGAAAATGTCAAAAGGTCAACGTTGCGCAACGCTCATTAGGTTTATCCGGGATATTGTTTGCTTTAATTTTTTGTTTAACGAACGATTTAACTCGTCTTTCTGCTAAAGATAACACACCGAGGTAAAAAAAAAAAAAAAATACATAGTTGGTAATTTTTCAGATTGAAAGTGTTTACATTTTTTTCCGCTGGCGAAAAAGTAAAGAGAAGAAACCCTTGTTTCTCTGAAGGAAATTAGATTCTAATTATATAGTGTCGGATTCTAATTAAATTTTAATTACATCCAATATGAGTTCCAACTGATTTTAATTATATCAGAATGATAAAAATACATAAACAAAACACTTCTTGCATGAATGCATATAACGCGCGCGGAGATTTGATGTGGAAATTAAAAAAAGTGAATACGCACAGCAAACTTTACAAATTTTTTATCTAAAAAATACGAGGATAACAAAAACGATCAAAAGGGTTATCTTTGTTTAGTTGTGCGAAAAAACAAAACCGGTTTAAAGAAAAATTTTGAATTTTATTTATTAGTGGCATACAAATCACTGTCAAAGTTTATTCCACTGAAAAGTGTATTGCATAAAATGTACGCAGCAGTTGGCCCGTTTCATGGAAGCGGCAAGCTTGTCAGCTGTGTAATTTTTTTTTTTTTTTAATTGAAGTTTCAGAGAACGTTTAAAAATTTATTCTATGTGCGAGAAGACAAAAGATATGTATTTTTCATCATTTTTCCTTCGAGAGAAAATTTGTTTTTGAAGAACAATTTCTGATTATTACACAATTACATTTAAAGAGAAATTATTCGCACGCAGACCAGACGGGTCGAACAAACATAATTTCCGCAAGAATTGACCAGCGCGGAATACGAGAATCTTTGTTAGAAAATACGAAGAGAAGACGAAGAGATGACGCAGGACAAATACGCGGAGTCGTCTAACAGATTGGATTAATTCAAACATTTGCGAGCGGACGGCCGTCGATTCTATCTCTCGTATCCATATCTTAATTTTCTTCCTACGTTTCTGAAATGTGTAGAGCGTAAGAGCCGTAGGCCGTTTGCTCGGTAGAACGGCGCGTTCTCGGATGAGGAGAACACGAAAAGATCGCATATTCGCATGTGTAACGGGTGGATCGGAAGTTCTTTCCTTTGACCGCGACTCTTCTGTAAATATAAGAAAACTTTTTCCCACTGAAGATTTTATCAAACATTGTTAGTTGCCACTTCTGGAATTTTTTTTTTTTTTTTTTTTTTTTTCATTATCTCGTATCTCTCTGTGTGTAGTAATTAAACGGAATTGCCTCTGTAAGGCAAAGTGTATTTAAATCGAATAAAGCCGCGGAACAAAATTACTCGCATTCATAATCTTGAATTTTTATTCTCTCTTGAATATTCGTGGAAACGCGATGTAAAATTTTATATTAAAATTCCGAACTTTCGTAACTAAGTTTTTCCGTACCGAAAACTTTATTTTACAAAATTCCGCAAGTGGAGGATTTAACGGAGTTTCAGCGCGTTTCGCCGCGTTTCTCTAAATTCGCGAGTTAAGTTGCAGAAGCTTAATTAATTTATCCGCTAGATGCGAGGAAAGATCCGCTTGCGCGATCTTTTTGAAGAATCTACGGAGAAAGCGCGCGAGACCTTTAACACATCCGGTATACATATACATGTTTGTAAACCGCAATTGGTCGAGATCGTGCGTTGAAATTCTCGGTGGCGTGGGCGTTCTCCTCCGGGGATCTATTAACGTCCGATTAGAAACCGAGAAAGAAGAGGGAAAGGTAGTGCGCGATGAAAGTCCGAAGGGTCAAGCCGGCGGGTTTCCGAAGTGTTTCCTCCCTCCTCTCTCGCATCGAGAGATAAGGAAAGAGATCGAGTTTTCTTCGTGAAAAGTATCGCCTCGGCTAGGCTCTCCTCGCCATTCCAGCTAGTGGCGAGATGGCTTCGATTTTAGCGCATAGCCATTCATTTCGCGCACAGATAAGCGTCGCAACGTGAACAGATAAGTCGCATTGCGGTCGTGAGACTTTAACCCTTTTATCGTGCGACACTCCAATTCTTTAGAACTTTTGGTAGCAAACCGGGTCGCAGAAGTTAGAAGTTTTTTCACGAATCACGTGTGAAAAAAATTCACACATAGATAGAATACATTTTACAAGAAAAAAAAATACAAAAATAATAACGGCACAAAGTAAGCGTGTCGTTTCAAAATTAATTTCTTACTACGAACAAATTAAATACTTCCTAATATTTTCACAGATACAACGTTTTCATTTTTATACCTATCGCTCGATTGTTTGTGCGTGTCATGTGGTAACAAAGAAAAGAGAAATTGCCGTTTCTGCGCGAATCGCACAAAGTAAAGCGGTAAACGCGTTGCTCAAAGGGACTGCGTTTACACTCATCGTGGTGTTATCTCCGCGGCCCGCTTAAACGTTTTAAATTAACCCAATTCGGTAGTCAATTCGATATACTTGTATCCGCGCTATCGTGCCTAATGATCTGCTGCCGTATCGAGATCGCCAAATGTTCTTCCAATACGATCGTTAATACAAGGTTTCCTTAATCTCGTCCGTGTCGAGATCGCAAAAAGCCGGCGAGCGAAAAAGAAACTGCGGAAGAAGAGAGGGCTCTCCACCTATAAGGCGGGTGAAGGAACGGGAAAGAGAATGAGAGAGAAAGAGAGAGAGAGAGAAGGCAACAGAGATGTAACGCGAAAAAAACGAACGGGGAAGTGCACGTGAATGGGAGATGAAGGCAATGGACGAAGAAAAGGAGAGAAAGGAGGAGAAACTCGCCGCGGACCGAATCGATTGGAAATAAGCCGATTGCTACTTGCACGGAGGTCCGCGTGCAAATCTCGGCCCGTTCGTTCTGACACTCGAGACCCGCAAAAAAACACCGTGGAACGCGAAAATCGAACGAGCGATCGCTTTCTTTCTCGCCTATCGCCGTTGCAGCATCGCGTCGACGCAACCGAGGCGCTTCCATTATTCACGAGTGAAAAATGCGTGGTGGTTGCGTACAACACGGAGAGGAAAAGATCGGAAAAATTAGAAAAAAAAAAAAAAGCGATTGCTTTCGACGTTGGGCAATGTGCCGATCGAAGGTAAAGAGCTGAGAAGAATTTCACGCGAAAATGTTAACAGACGAATATTTTCCCGCGGTACATATTGGCGATTCTTCGGTTCGATTTTTTTGTAGAAAGTTGGTCCAGCCAATTTCGTCCAACTTTCGTGCGAGTCCTCGTGCACCCGCTCTAAAACATTGTGCGCACCATCTGACGCGCAAAACGACGAGTCCGAAAGGATCTCCGAGTCCGTGATTGCTTTCGGTGCAATGAATGCGGCGCCTTTAACGCGAAGAAAAAACGAGGGTGGTATAAGCGAGGTATTAAAAGAAGAGCGCGCGCGAAAGGGGGAGGGGCAAGAATTTCCTGATTAACACCATTGTGAGGTGGACGGGATCTGGAAAGACCGTCGTTACATGTGCATAAATGGGATCGATGCCGCTTAACGCGTCGGACATCGCGCCGAAGAATGGTCGATGTAACAAAAGGCGAAGCGGTAGAGACGCGCGGGTATGAGCGGCGGGATCGAAGGGGAAGAGGAAAAGAAGAAGGAGGAAGCGAGCGATCGAGTCCCGATGACGGGCGGCGCAAAAGGAGCACGGGGCCGAGTGTGTGCCGAGTGCACTTCTGCTTATTCCGAGAAACGGCTCCATTAACGAAACGGCCGGACAAACGAATCCGGCTGTATCGAAGAAACGATCGGTTGCCTCCTCCTCGCCGAGAAACAGCAGGCAGAAGCAGAAAGAGAAAGAGAGAAGAAGGAGAAGAGCGGAATTCCGTAGTCTAGTGGCAGGTGAGATCTTCGCGAAGCAGCTGAAGAAAAGAGCACCTAGAGAGTGACACAAGCGCGCGAGTGTAGACAATGTCTCTCGCATTTCTTCCTATTATACTTTAAGAAAAATTAAATCACACGTGATGAGAAAACAAACTTCATTTTGTAATATTTTGTAACGAAAAAGACTGCGAATATTGTGCACGGGAATTGCAAATTGCTTTTTAAGCAAGCAACACAGATTCGTATGTGCAGTGTGTTATTCCTAAGTCACAATATATTTTTCTCTGATTCGCGCGCGTAAAGTGCTATTAAAGGTTCGATTTACTTCGCCTTTCAAACAATAAACTCGATTGAAAGGCGGATGAAAATGATTGAATTTTCATTTCATTATATAGTTTATCACAAAATCGATAAAGTAATATAATGTCACAATTTTCTCGTAAATTTCACTTTATTAGAATTTTAAATCTCAAGTTTAACGACAAAGACGGAACTTGTATACAAACTCGTGATCTATACAAGCAAAAAAAAAAAACGAATTCTTACAAGACAACAAGTAAATCTTATCTTTTTGCGTACACGCGTGTTCTTCGCATTTTATGCGTCATAATCTTTGTGTGAAAAGAAACTTCCATTGATTTAAGCGGAATATCGCGCGCGCTATTGTGATGCTGCGCTCGCGTGTCACAAGGGTTGAGACAGGATTTCCAGGGCGACCCAGAACGACGTAAGGCTACTAATTGGTGGCAGGATGCAACAAGGTTGCGAAACGTAACGACAGGCCGTTAGACGACGACGGGGGCCGTGCTTCGGTGCAAATAACACGTCTGACTCCGTGTGCACGCGCGTGTTGTAACGTGCGGTTGTTGTATATACGCGTCGCGCGTTACTCGAGACGCTGGGAGCGAGAACGCGTCGTAAGGAAATCCTCGTTAACGTCAATTCCCGTCGCCGTTGTAATCCAACGTCGCCCTCCCCTCGTCGTTCTCGCGTGTCTTCTTTTTATTACGCGCGTATACACACACTATCTCGCGAACTTTCTGAAGCCGACTCGTTCGCGGAATAATGGCGCGTCGTTGCGACCGTCTCGCTCCGTAGACACGGCGAAGACTGTGAAAGGAAAAGTCAAAATGACCGAAACACGTCAAGGACGGAAGGGAAACAGAAACAAAAAAAAAAAAAAAGTTCTCTGTCATTATGTAAAATATGAGTACGCGGGCTTGTTAATGGACTACGCTACGTGATGGAGATATACTTGAACAATTCAATGCACGTATTCGAAATAAAATATGCGCATAATATGAGCGCAAAAACAGATAAAATAAAATCGAAAGTCAGAAAGATAGAGAAAAAGAGAGAGATTCAAAATTATATTAATTTTTATTTCGGTGCGATATCATCGACTATATAAGATACAGTAATTGTGAACAATTACGCGCGTAATAATTGCGGTCACGTGTCTGTTTCTACACGTTCTATTATTCTTACGTTTTTTTTCTTTCTTTTTTGAGCAATTATTTCTGCTATTAAATTACGTCAATTATTCGCAATTTTGCCGCATTACGACCGCTTTAGTCGGCAAATATATGAATCGACACGCGAATCCGTGTGGCCAATGCTGTTGTAACGCGCGAGAAATCGGACGTTGATATTCCTGCGTACGATGCACCTGCATTCTTCCGGGAGGTTAAAGAGCACTTCAACAACGAACGATCGAGCGTAAGAAGACGGTTGTTGCACGATGAATCGCGGCGTTAGAAAACTCGAACTCGGAACCGAACGGCATTGAGGGATGAGGAGGAGGAGAAGGAGGCGATCTGGTGCAAAAAGTATTCTGCGTTTCGCTTCGACTCGGAAAATTGCCGCGGCGCGGATTAAGAAGTGAAACGGCTTTTATTACGACCGGAACGGTAGCTTCGCATTCCGCGCCGAATGGGAAAAAGGCCGCGAGCGCAACGGATGGATAATAATACCGTAAGTTGCCCGGTTCGCGCTAAACGCGCCGTGCTACCCGCGTACAGTTAACTACGGGTATTATGGTCTATCGTGCTTTTAATAGCCGGCTTAACATTCCTCTTTCTCTCTATCTCTTTCTCTTTTCGTTCTTCTTTCGGCTTCGATTCGTAGGACCCTTCGTACAGCGTTCGCGTGTACAAACTTGCTTGTAAATGTATGACCGTGCTCGTGCTATGAATCGGAATAATGATTAGTCGTGGCCATATTCAATAGGCACTTTTTTAAATATAACTCGCAATATAGAATTTTGGACACAGTAACATCCCTTTCCAAAGAACCGCGATTTTTTTAATCTAAAATACGAGAGTATTTGTTATTTTCGTAAAAAAAAAAAAAAAGAGATCTAGGTGTTTTCTTATTCCTTACGAGACATCAACAGGATGCGAGATACGAGCGAGATAAAAGTCTAGAAGCTTCGCGTCATCCATCCTTTCGGAATGCAATATAAAGCTGTTTGCTTTTACGCGAACGTTTTCACTCGGTGAAATTCTTGAGTGGGAAAAATAAGCGTGCGAAATAAAAAAAAAAAACATAAAAATATAATAGGAAATGTAACAGTTGCTTCTTTTTTTAGTTCTGTTCTCATGGTTTTTTTGTCACGAAGATGTAAAAGTTTGAATTGAAAAATTATGAATTAATCCACCATGAAAACGAAAGAGGTTGAGAAGGCCGAGGGGGAGGGAGGGGGAGAGAAAGAGACGATGAAGGAATTTCGTGCGTGAAAGATATCTTCTTCCGCAATAATAGCCGATCGTTCTTTTTAATTGCAAGATGGCCGGGACCGTATCGGGACGATTTTTCATTCGTCCGGTTACTTCGCTAATGGAACCATTTCTCGTGCAAGGTGATTTCCGCTCGTTTCGCGTATTAACGTTGTAACAGCGTAACACGTACCGTTACTTCCGTTCGCGTTCCGACGCGATGCCCGTAGTTTGTCATTCTATTACTTTCCCGCGAGCGGCGAAATAGGCTAAACCACGTACTACGCCATGCGGACGGACGAATCGTCACAAATCTCGAAGCCTTTAACTCCGCGAGCGTTGATAGCTGTTAATCGATCTGCATTAAAGGTGAGCTCTATTCTGGAAATCCTGTGTGTATTGTTAAACAAAAGCCCCCGAGAAAGCCGCTAAAATGTTTTTTTTTTTTTTTTTTTGCTTCGCACACGTCGATGCCGTAGTAGTTTTTAATAAACTGTAGTTTTAATAAACTGTAAACATATTTTATCGTTTAATATCTACTGACGTGTGATAGAACGTGTTACTTTTTAAAAATAAAATCGATATTAATAATCGAGAGACAAAAAGCACAATTGAAGAGTAAACTTATCAGCAAATGATGTGCTTAATTGAATCGAAATGTCGTTCTAATTAGTGTCTCATCACTTAAGTTATTTCCTTATCGTTTTATTTTAGAAATTTGCTGAAAGAATATATTTCTCTTTAAATTTATCTCACGCGGTAAGCCTCGAGCCTCGAGATTTTCCTCTTCCTCATTCTCCACCTCGGGGAAGACGCGCCTCATAGACAATCCCTACTCGTCTTCTCTATCCTGCAGAAATTACATTGCGGAATCGCATCGACGCGCACAATTTGTATGTAAACGTAGTGTTCACGCCGAAGGGATTCAGGGGATTTGCGCGGCAACGGTTTCTCTCTAGCAGGTGTCTTTCCCGATATTCCCGGATTCTCTGCCGTAACGTATGTACGTATCATAGATTTATGCGATGACGCGCATCGTAGATAAATCGCGCGAAAGTTCGTTCTCGTTCGCATGCGGGCCGTCCGCAGAACGGACGCGACGCTCGCAGTAATGCGAGCAATTTATTCGTTACAGCCGATTCAAGTTCGGCGCGACGACGACGCGGCGCGTCCCCGATGCCCTCTTATTCAAATCGGTATCTTCCAGGAGCAATTTTCGATCACAACAACGATATTGACAAAACCGTTCCCCTTCATGTAAAATGTATGAGAGACCGGATCCCGGCTCTTTTCCTTCGTTCGACAACCTGCAACGGAGGGGGAAGGGGTTAAGTCACAATCTTTCGAACCTCGAAGAGATTCGCCGTCGAAAAAAATGCAAAACCTTCGTCCTCGCGACCGTCTTCTTTTTCGAAAACTCGCACGCGATGCATACGCGTTTTCTTGTTTAACACTTGTCTCCCGCAACCCTGTGCAATTATCGTATAAGAAATATCTCGGGAAATTGAATAATAATATCTGTTGGATGTGGGAAAAACAATCGCGAATCCTCGTCAGTATCGCGAGTTATTGTATTTGAACAGTAAAAAAAAAAAAAAAAACAGAAAACAAAATCCCCCGCGTCAATACTCGACGCTACCAAAGTGTGAATTTATGAATCTCTCTAGCAATTACATTGCCGCAACACAACGTTTATGTTCGCATGTTTCTCTCGTATTTTGTGCGCGGATTTTTTTTTTCCCCGAGGAAATCGGAAAGCATGCAATTTATGTTCATCGCGACTAAAGTGCGAAAAGTTCAGAGAGAAACGAAGTGTGATGCAACTACGTGTGAGTTACATCCGCAAACAATGGCTCATTATCGGGCGTTCAAATCGCAATCGCATGTACTTTAAACACTTCTCGTCGGCTTCTTCTCGTCGCAATTATGTCGGAGCATCATCAACGTCATATTACACACGGTTGCGCACACCTTCTTTCTCCTGTATCGTCGATCGAAAGACACACGCAACGTATAATTTCCGCGCGTCCGTCGCTGTGCAGTCAAAGGAAGGGGCTCGGAAAGCCCTTCGAAATTTCATTTCGCGTGACTTTTGTTTCGGGTGGCATTTATGTAAAAGAAATCGAAAATATATATATATATTTTTTTGTTGTTGAAAGGATAGCAGTTTGCGTCATAAAAATCGAAAGCGATATTTCGCGCATCAGATGTATGTCAATCAAAATCATCTCATTTTCGCTCTCGTTGCTTTTGATATTTTTTTGTAAATGTGTTCAAGACACACACAGATTCTCTTCAGAAAAAAAATATCTGGATTTTGATACTCCACGCAAAAATTTCAAACTGATGTTTTTCTGATTTTGAGCAAATGTTTATTTATTGCTTATCGTCCGCTCGCGTTTCGTACGAGCGTTAATAGAGTTGGTTTTTAATATCCCACGAGCACAATTTTCGATGTTTGTTATTTCGCGATAACGCCCTAATTCGGTGTTCGCCTTGCGAGAGCCAAAAGCAAATCATTTCGAATCGCAATTACGGGCCGTGCCACCACTTCCGGGATTCCGTGGTAGCATGCCGATGTGCTTTTCCGGCCAGATTAACATCTGATAAATCTTTCGAGTTTACAACTTTTGTCTTACACTTCTCCGATAATGTTTTAATTACGCATTTATCTTTCAATAAATATTAACTCGGAGAAAAAAATAGACGCAAAACGGCAGCAATGATTCAAAGAGAGTTTAATCGAAAACTCTGATTTTAATTTCGACGTACGTCGAAATCGATTTTTTACATCCGCTCTCTGGGCGAAGACTCGCTCGTTTTTACAATCGCGTTGCTCTCCCGCGACTCCCGCCGGCAATTATCGTATATCCGGTGCTTAGAGCCCGCAACATTTAAGAGAGCGCCGGGTACACGAGTTGCAACTCCGAGAGTGGATAAGAATGCACCGCGCGCGGCCAATTACGGCGCGGCTGAGAGCGGCTGCCGCTCGCTTCTCAGGACGATACTTCGTGTTTTGCATACTGTATCGCTCCTCGTCTTCTCCTCGTCTTTATTTCTCTCTCCCGCCGTTTACTTTTCCTTTCGCGCGACGAGAAGGCAAGTTGCTTCGACACGCTTCGATACGCTTATGAGTCGCGCGAGAAGCTATCACCTACGGCAGCCGTTTAGAAATTTACATTTATCATACTTAGCGTCCATAAGCTATTTCTCACGACGCCAATCATGTAACTCGCCAGCGTTTATTCAATAAATCGAAGAGCAAGTTTTCGCACAGCGAAACTCGTCGAAAACGTCTTCAGCAACTTGCGAGTGAAAGAATTTACACGCTGTTATTTTAATAAAGCATTCATTTTACAAAAAAAAGAAAATATCGATACAAAACTCTGTCGCACTCTTTCGTGAAAAACCGACGATAACAAAGCGCGGGGAGATAATAATGAACTTGACTTCTTAATTACTTCCACGTGGAGCTCATTCTCTCTGTAATCAAAGCGAATCTAATTCAAAAAGCTCACCTCGGAAGATTTAACTTCGAAAATGAGCTTTTATAATGAAATATTCACTAAAGGGGGGAAAGAAACATCAGTTTTATCAGTTTTATAATCTTCGAAAGTTGAATTTCTCGAAAGAAAAATGTTATCCTTCCGGCTATCTGCATAAAAAAATATCCGTGTATAAACGGGGACGGGGATCGAAAGCGCGCGAAGCGAATTGAGATGCGAATTGAGAGAGATAGAGAGCTGAGTCTCTGCGGGCCTTCCCGAGCGCGCACGCGTGGCGGCGGACGTTACTCTCGCAGTTATTATTCACTCTTTCACCTCCCACGCTCGGCTTTTATTCGAGTACGAGTGCGCCGTCCGAGGCGTCATAACTGCACTCGATCACTCGCTGCTCGCTGCCGCCGCCGCCACGCATTTTTCTCCTGCCGGACAATGCGTGAATATCCCGTGGCATGTTCTGACATTCTTATGCTAAGAGACCGTCGCGTCGACGACGGCCAACGTTGCTCAGGTGACGCGATCTTTCACGCGGCCGTCGAGTCGACTGTCGACTCGGCGACCGGTTACAATAAAGTCACACGTAATTACTTTTAACGTGTGTTTTGTTATTATTACGTTTTATTAATTTCAAGTTTACTTTCTCTGTTTAATCGCGCGTCATATTTACGGGCACCGCGTTATTAGCGACGATCGCTCGTCCACGCGACTACCAAGGGGTTAACGAACGAGGAGACGTTAAATTGCGCAAGCTACCTGCCCTTCTTCTCTCGTAAACACATCGACGTGATGTAAATGCAGCCGCGCGCGATCGTGTGAGTGAATGAGTGTGTACGCGATGCGTGCGCCGGACACGGCTCTATTTTATGCCGAGTTAACTCCTGTGAGAAAAATCCGCATTCAAGGCCACGTGGTGCTTAACCCTTCGAGAGAAAAAGAGAGAAAGAGAGAGAAACAGCGCGCTTCGGAATCTTGGCCGATTTTACGACGACGTGACGCGCATAGAAAAAAAAAAGTTTTGATCCTTTCCAACGAAAAAATCCGCGGAGATTTCTGAGTTTTCTCTCGTCCTCTTATTTTTAGTCGAATCGTATACGCGCGAATTTATCACGAGCAATTTGTTTGCGCTGTTATTCGCGATTGAACTTAATCATTTAGATATTTATGTCATTACTGAAATATTTATCTCTCTCTCTCTCCTGCACTGTAAATCTCTCTGTAACGGATTAAATGTGACGTATAAAGTGATCTTTGCTCAGTTCGACATGAGAAGTGCGCTGATAAATGAAAGGTCGAGCGGGTGAAGACGTGTCACGTTTCTGATATTTAAAAGTTACCCGATTTTCTACGTATATAATATTTAAATGCATAGAATGAGAGACGCGCTCGCTCGGAGCGTTAATCTGATGATTTCGGACACATACACGCGTACGTGTTGTTTCGATAACGATAACTCAATTTCGCTGAGTGTTAAATCCCGCACTTTCTGTTTGACGATATTTATGGAGTTATGCAGCATAGTGCGTCGTTACGTTAATCGACGGTATGCGTGACGTTATAGAGAGAAGGAAGAACAATTTATGGGCATAAACGCGGCTTAAGAAAACGTGACATATAACTCTTCTCCGTTCACTTGCCCCTTCAATCACTATTCACGCGATAGATTTCTCGGAGTTAGACACAATGGGAAATAATTTATCTATGGGAATAACTCAAGCTAAGAACCCGAATGAGAGAAAAAGAGAAAGAGAGAGAGAGAGAAAGAAAGGAGAGACTCGCAAGAGAGACTTTCATCCGCACTGTCGTGCGGTCGATATTCGCGCTAGATCTCTCGACGTCCGATACTAGCCCGGGTATATAAAGCGCACTCCACACCTAACGCGATAACGCACGCGTCCGTCTGGCCGACTGACAGGTGAGGCTACATTCAATTTTTGTAATCGAGCCCGAGAGAGCTCTCTCGCGCTCTCTCATCCACTACGCTTCTCGTATGGATTCGGCAGTTTCGACCCCCTTTGTGTCTGACAGTTAAACCGCAGCCATTATTCTCTCCCGCCCCGTTCTCTCTTTCTCTTCCGTCTTGTTCTATCGTGTTTCGTCCTACATGGCTCTATCTCTCTGCAGCAGCAGCAGCAGCAGCACTGGTACAAAGTCCAGTCGTGCGCTTCGATAGCGGTAGATAACCGACACGAGCAGGATACAGAGCGAAGCACCAATTAGGAATTAGATTTCTCCGGGATGCCGGATCTCTTTATTTGCTCTCTTGGCGTGCCTCTATGTTCCCCGCTGCGATCTCTCCGCCGGCACCATCGGCAGAAGACACACGTACGTACACGTACGTAATGTGTACCGGCCGGCGCTCCGCGAGCGGCCTTCGTATCGTTACAAGCAGGGCTGCATCCGCTTTTCTTCCGAGAAATCCGCGGAGAAACATTCGCTTCGCTGACACGACGGAAAACTTGCGGTAAGCGGTAAAATCAATAACTCCACGCGCGCTCCGGTTTTTTCTCTCATAAAAAACCGTTTTGTTTTTCAATTATTCTCTCACGGAAAACCTGTATTTTCTCTTCAAAAAAAAAAAAAAAAAAAAAAAAAAAAAAAAAAAAAAAAAAAAAAAAACGAACAAAAGCAGAAGAAAAAGTTTTCGAGGCGCGATAGAAGAAATATTTTCCACTGCTTTTGATAAAGCCGTCTGTGTTTGAAAGTTATTACCGAATATAATCAACAATACGCGAGTGGAGAGTAGCTCGGTTTTCGCGCCAATATATATATGATTGGAGTGGAGTCGGCTGTTTGTGCGCTCCGCGGATGCAAATGTGCGGTAGAGATTTCACGTGTTGCGGCCCTGTCGAGTACGAGTCCCGAGCAGTAAGTGTCGCGCGAGTGCAACGAGAATACACGCGTACGGAGAGAGAGAGAAAGAGAGAGAGAGAGAGAGGGTGAGAAAGAGAGAGAGAGAGAGACACCCGCAGCTCTAATGAACGCTGAAAATTAGCCGCTATCTATTCATCTGCCTGGTAGCCGCATCCTGCGGCGAGAAACACTCGAAGGGAAGAGAGAAACAGGCAGGAAGAAGAGCGTGGAGAGGAAGAGGGAAGAAAGGCATGCGAAAGCTACTGCATTCTCTGTCGTGTGGAGCACGTAGCTTCTGCGAGATTAAACTCGATCGTTCCGCGGACGAGGCATTAAGGGTTAAGTAATGTCGCTCGCGTCCTGCGAGATCAATCGCATCTAATAGATGTCCTTTGCGTATCTCCGCGCGAATACCGCCTCTTTGCGTGAGCAGCCTTGCTCCCGGATGCTGCGATTCTCGCGGGACTTGTTCCTCGCAACACGATAATTTATCTATTTGCGTTATTTTTCGCATCTATCAAGTTTCTTCTGTGAGCAGCAAACAAACATGAATTAAATGAGCGTTGTATGAATTTTACTTTTGTCGATTATAATCTTTTTTTTCTTTTTTTACAAAGTAAATTTCTTTTTCTTCTTCTTCCGTCTACAGGCGGGGTTAGAGTAAATTTTTTCAAGTTTTTATCTGATACAAAATGTGCATTCGAAAAATACAACTATAAGAGGCAAAACACCTCGAGAATATCAAAACCTTCCTCACGCGTGATTTTCTGCAACGTTGTATTTACTCGTGCGGCTTAGCTTACTCCTACGTCGTGGCGTGTGAGAAAAATGGACTCAGCAAGCCCGTCTACGTGTACGGGTTCGTTTTCAGCTCTACTACGTGCAACGTCAGTATTAGTTCCGTTTAATTAGGTAGGTAACGGGGGATGGGAGGAGTGGAATTGGATCGGGCCGGCGTGTAGAGCGTAATCTAAGAGATCCCGATTGATCGAGACAGAGAAGCTCTCTCCCTCACAGTCCCTGTTCACGATAATAATATCTGCACGCTCGATCACGTCGTCGCACGAATGTCGTCGCGTAACGGGTTTTGTTCTCTTTCTCTCGGGTCAATCGCGATGTCACGATCGACGATTTTCAAGTAGTTCGATATATTTGCATCAAACGTCGCTTAATAAGAAAGTGTTTTTCTCTTTTCAATTCAAATCGAACTTATCTCGACTCCGCGGGAACAAAATCACACAAGTAAAAAATTGAAAAGTGAAAGCGACTCTTTTAATATTTTAACGCGGCGGCATCACAGCATTGCGAGAAGAACGGGAAGAGGTTTGAACATTTCGATCTCAGACATCGAAGGGCGAAGCGTGGAGAATCGCCGGACGGTCGAGAGAGCAAAATAGAGTGAGCGAGTAAGGGAGAAAGAGAGAGTGAGAGAGACAAGAAAGTAACGTGTCGACTGGTGCCTTGGCGCTTTCCCACTTCTCTTCCCTCGCAACCACTCTGTCCGTCTTCGTCCGTGATGTAGTCGATTTCCATTCGGCTCCCATGCGTTATGCATGGCGGCGGTGTAATTCGCCCGGCGGTTGCGGACGTACATATCAAAATTAACGCGCCCTTGGCGATGCGGAATTTCCATCCCTCTCGAACAGCCGAAAAGGCATGTCGGTATCTCTGAAAATCCAGCGCTACCAAAGCCGAGCCGGTCGGCGGCGGAATTTGCATTACTAATGCGCAAACTGCGTCAAACGAAATACACCAAAGTGTTTTACGACGTATGAACGGGACGCGAGCTGAATAAAGGCAAACGCGCGCGCGTATATATATATGTATATATATGTATATGCACGTGTATCACTGTGTGTGTGTAGAGATGTGCAGCATACGAGGCCCAATCATTCAATTAACTCTGTCCTATACGATCCTCTTGATGTGATTTTATTTAATAAAGCTAATGCCGCTTATGGTCCCGCAATGGCCACGACTGCGCCTTCATTAACCCTTTCGCTAACTGGACCACGACGTGGTCCAGTTGAAACCAGCGTGCACCTGTGCCAGGCGTTACTAAGCACAGCGCAATTATAATCGTAACACCCGTAATTCCGTGTTTCTCGCAACAGAATATATGCATTATTCTATTAAAGTCTATCTTTTAACCACACTGGAAAGCGCAATTTCACGTTGTCATCGATTTTAATTTCCGTTCGCTTATAATGGTAGTCCGAGGTGTGACAGTGATCCGTTTAAATAAGTTCGATACACATCTGAGAACAAACTATATTGAATAAATCATCGTTTTTACGTTACCATTTTAAGTCAAATAAATATGTTATTGCCACACATTTATAACCGACCAAATATTTTTGCTTTCCCGTTATTACCCAAAACTTAATTATGTAAATAGTAGTGACATTCGCGCGTTGATTTGAAACAATTTAAAATTCAGTACGATGGCAAATTTACCGACTAGAAATTATATACATCGCCGATTCGCAATTACAGATTGATTTTAGCACCGATCTGTGCTCTCGAAAATTAATTAACATGTTGATGTCCTTGATTTCGGATGGGAAACGCCTATCCTAGTATAGCTACTTCTAGATATATATGTGTTGTGAAATAATACAAACGTGAATCACAGAGTCGCCCGAAGCGTCTAACGATTAATTTTTCGACCTTAAATGGCAATCTATTTTTTGCTATCTAGTTTGATCGCAAGAAACGTTGTAATAGAATAAGCGATAAAAACTGCAACTGGAATTTTTGGCGCGTCTTAAAACTCATATTCAGAAAAAGTGCGATTTAATGACATTCGTTAGACATTCCGAGATGATTTTTAAGCGTGTCCTTTTTTTTCTCACGCTTTAAAACGAGACACGGGATGATGAGAGAAAACGAATAGAGAAGTTTCGAGACGAGATGTTTGTGTAATGGAAGTCCCAGATTGATTACACCTCATGTATAAATGTGTACGTGATATATAACTAATTCCATCTGGCGCGATTAGACGCGGTCGGTCGTTTTTAATTGCACGGCCGTTAACGTCCAAGTGGGTCGTAACCATGTGACACGGGGGGGGAGAAAAAAAGTCGATACAGCATTGTTGCCGTGGTTTTTGTCGCGTCGGTGAGATTTAATAATCGCTCGCACATTCGATCTGTCGTGGGCGATTATTGCAGCTGAGATACGTACACACAAAACTCCTCGCGCGCAACTTCAACGCGCGCGTGTGAAAAAGCGCTGTAGCTTTTTGTCGAGAGTATTTTTCCACGGATAAAAATAAAAACGCGAAATGACGCCGATATAAATATACCGCGCAACTTTTTTATGAAGAGACTGCAATCGAATCCTTTGATATTGGTACATATTACATTGCGCAAATAACTAAAATTCCACCGTTTTCACGGTCTAAAAATACAGAGACATTGGAAGAATGAAAAAAATATATACAATTTTTTTTTTCCAGAAAAAAGTTTTATTCGCACCACGTGCGACAGTTTATTCTGCTATGTGACATAACAGGCAACCGCTGTGCAACAATCGATCGTGTCTATTGCAACGCGGTGCTATTAAGTCAGAAGCAACACTATAGTATACACATCACACAAATCTGAAATATCTCTCTGTAATAAAATTTCGATTCTAACCAAATTTCGCACATGTACACGAAGTGAGAGAAAAGCAGATCCTTTTTTTATTTTCTCAATTTGCACATCACGTCTTTGAATCTTTCTACAATCTTTTTATTTTCTAACAGAGAAAATAGAAAAAAGAAAAATATCTCCGTTAATAGAACATGGGACGAACAGACGGCGAAGATTCATAAGAGCCGGTTAATTATTGTCGCAGAACGACGTCAGCGAATCCAGACACGCTCTCGATCGACGGAGAAGACTCGCAGACGCGATCGATCTATGCACAAGCGCTAATAATCCGCCAATTGTCGCATTGTTCGGCGTTCTGTGTTCGGAGCAGATTTCATCGATATGACGTGCGACAATGCATTCTTAATATCGGTTCGCGGAGCGCGACCGACGGATTATCGTAATGAGAGTTCCTAAAGTATCTAGTTACGCGCGCGCGACTTGACTCCGACGAGCTCATCTCTCGCAATGTGAATAGAAAACGTCATGTCATGTCACACACAAGAGCTGAACGAACACGTGCGAGCTCACGTGTGAACATGACATTAAAATCTCGGAAACACACATTACGTGTATCGTATGTGTGCAGATGAATTTTTCAAGATGCGCATTTTCCATAAATGAAAACCACGAAATTAGCATCTGCTTCTGTCATAAATTTAAATATGAACGATACGATCACCAACCCATACTCGATACACATCTGATTTGCAAATTAAAATCCGACTCATATAGAGGTCATACACTTGAACTTAATTAAAAACCGAAGTTTTGTCGTATTTACCTGCACATAAAATAATTATATTTTGTCAGAACCGCTAGATATAATACATATACCTTGCATATTCACTCGCTCTATGTATTTCGTTGCGCTATGGGGTAATTTAATGATACAATATTAATTAAATATTATTTTGTGTACGCATGACGTTAAATATGCGTCACAATTAATTTATGCGTATACCGTGTACGCGCGCAAAATAAATTACGCTTGTACATCTCGCGTCAAGTTTGTTTCTCTAATAAAAAGTCAGAGGTTTTCTCAACAAAAATTTAATTTTTTTTTTTTTTTTTATTTTGTCTCGTTTACTGAATTTTACAGCGCCGTAGAGTTTCTCGCTTCTGCGTTGCAGAAAATTTACAAGCGCTCTTTCAAATATATACATTATTTAAGACAATTGTAATGCATTGTCGAAGTCTCTCTCTGTGATATTCGGCGTGTGTACATGTGTGCGTGTGCGTGTGGAAAAATGTGCGTTTAAAGCCGCTATCACATATTTATACCACCCGCAACTGGAATATGGCGCAATTCAACAGCAACGATTATATTCGCGTCCGAAATAAATATAATATACGTACCGCACGCGCGAGAACCGCGTTTACATTATTGAAATATGCTCCAATTGCGTACGATATAAATCGAGTGGCTTTACATTTCTATCAGTTCCGATTTCAAACGCCATCATCGATTCGGAGCCATTAATTATCAACGCGATGCAATTAATTCCTTGAACCGCAATGACTCCATTCTGTTAACTCCAGTATATGCAAATCTTTCCTATAATAATAACACACACGTGCTCTCGCAGATAAACGTGATGTTTTCAAAAATTAACGCGATAACTGTTTCAATCACGTCAACGTCAGTAATTGTCATTATTTTCATCCTCTTGTTGAAAATACTCACGTTGTTATAATGTCACACAAAAATTATATCCATCTCATGTAATTACATCTACCTACGCTATTTGACACAAAACAAGAGATAACAAAGAGATAACAAAAACAGTATCGCAAACAAAAAAAAACGGATTCTCGTAAATATCAGCGAATCTCAGTTAATCCGCTCATGTTCACTGATATTTACCTGCTTATCATTTTTTTTCTATCGAACGAAGCCTGCAACGCGATTTTTTGCGCTAATTATCTCCGCGTTCGGAATTACCGAGAAAAATCGGTCATATCGCGACGGATAAATCGCGTTTATGCGTTTTCCACGAATCCCGCCTGCTATACACATTCGTTCCGGTTTAGGTGTGCGCGCTGGAAAGCGAAAACGCGCGGGGAAAGTGAAAACTTTCCGACGGAGACTCAGTCAGCAGCGACGGCGATCCAATGAGTCAGACGAGACGGCCGAACGAGCTTACTTTTGAATATTTATACGCATTCCACCCACTCGCGCGAATATTTAACGGCGCGCAAAGAGAGCTCGAGAGTGTCTGTCTACGCGCGAATGACGCGCACACGCGTGCCGTAAAAACAAAGAATCGTCATTGTCTGCATAATTAGCACGTTTATACACAAATTGCAGCGGTATTGCGATTTTGCCAATCCTCTGTGTGTGTGTGTGAATTTCTATCAAGTTAATAATCCTTTCTCAGTTTTCATTGCAGGCAATTTCGATGTTACTTCTCTCAGTGTCTACTCCGCGTAACTTAAGATCATTAAGAAACTTGGAACGTATTACACGCTTTGTGATTAATTAGCCGAATTTCCGAATTGCGAAGCGCGCGAGATTATTCTGTTCCCACTTGGCGAAAATGTTCACTTCACACTAGCGCAAGTTTACGTTTTTACGCAAATCGAACGCGATTTTTAGTTTATTGTCAAGTTCGCGGCTTATTTTACTCGGTTGCGTAAATTTAGAGGAAAATCGAAATAATACTACTTCCTCTCTCTCTCCTTCCCCTCATTGAGTAACACCCTCGTATTTCGCGTTCCATCCTAAAATCCCGTTCAATTTTCACGACTTCCAGTAACGCACTACATGTTCGCGCGCAAGGCGTCTGAAAGTAATCATAGATTTTATAGAAGCATTTGCTTCATGGAACACCTGGGAGTGACTTAGCGCATGCAATTTCAGCGAACTAGCTGCGCGAGATTACGAGGGAATGAAACTCTCGCGAGATTCGCAGTAGTAGTATTCATCGTTCGCCATTATCCGTTTATATTGTTTCCAGATTCCACGTCGATCAAACGTTTCTCCGACCCGAACAATTATACGTTGGCAGGCTCTGCCTGCCTTCTCTCTTATTCCCGAGCGCGCGCAACATTTTCAAAAGGTCAGTCGGTATGTTAAATAAATAGGTCGTCTCTCTTATACCAGTCTTTTATCTCTCGGCGATTCAAAGATAACCCGGTCGCGACTCACGTCATAATAAAATTAAATTCATATCTCGGATCGGGCGAGCGCGGCGCGCGCGATAGCTACCGCGACATGACCTCCCGCTTATTGTAAGCAAACACACATGTCCTCCCTCCTTATGTCTCTTGTCCGCCTCCTCCCGTCACGAATAGTTTTGATTCATGAGACAACTAGCGAGCCGGGTGTGCGTAGCGCGCGCGTTTGTGCATGTGTAATACACATACAGGTCCTCCTACACGCATTCTGAAAGCGGCTCTCTCTTTCTCTCTCTCTCTCTCGGAACGAAACCTCCCTTTGCTCTCCAAGAGACCCAGCGAAATCCGACACTGCATACCAGTAACCCGACTTCCAGACCCTCCTCCTCCTCCTTCTCCTCCCTGTCTCCCCTACTCGTTTCTTTCCGCGCGAGCTCGCGCGCCCGCCACGTCTGAACACGTGTCAACATGTCGGTTGACATAGATTTTTCGCCGAGATAGAGAACCTGAAGAATAAGACGAGTGAGACCCGGGGCTCGGGAGAGGCTGATCGACTCCGTTCCGTGTGAGAAAGAGAATGAGGGGGCGGGGATCGGCGGCGGCGGGTAGCGAGGACGACGGGAAACATGGGAGAGAAGACGGCATCTCCCTTCCGAAACCAGTTTGTATCTCTGGCGAACGCAGACGTCCTCTCTGTTCTTCAGAGAAGAGCGAGGTGCTCGGGGCGCATTTAACACCGGGAAACCGGGGAGCGCACCGCGCTCGCCATTGTCGGGCCAGATCGCGGCTGGCCTCATTGCGTCACGTTCCCTGCTTAATTAATGCCTCTTTACGGGAGAACGCTGCGACTCGCGCACGAGTAATGAAACGAGATGTAAGAAACTAATCTCGGAATTCTCGATTCTTCTCTTCTATCTCAGGTATTGATGAGTTGCGGAAGATGTGGATTCTTCGTCTCGTCAAACAATTTGCGATTTAGTTTTTCGCCGGAAAACTTGTCGCGTTTTGCTTAGAAAGAAACGTCAAAGTGTTTTTTTTTTTTTCTTTTTTTTTCACATGAATTTCTAGAATAATATAATAGTTTGTATATTGAGAGATAATAACGTTGACAGCATTTCGAACGCATTGACACTCACGAATAGCAACCGCACAGCGTTGAACCTAACAAGTTCGCTTGGCTCCGCCAAGTTTCGAGACCTAACGTCGTAAGCTCAAACCGTGAGGAGAGAGTTTCTCTCTCGCGGTCAATGAGAGCCGATAAGTGACACTCACAGTATCTCGCCTGAGCGTTAAATCCGATCGATAAATTACGTTTGCTCGATAATTCTCCTATACGCTTCCTATAATACACTCGTGATGTAAATCATGACGACACCAATCCTCACCGCGAAAGAGGCGCTCTATTTGCATGTACGTTGCACGAGCGCGCGTTACACGAGAAAGTTTGCGATATATCCGTTATAATTTCGTGGACCGAAAGTGTGCGAGTCGGGAAAGTGTGCATACGGGAGTCTGCGTATTGCTTCCGTATGTGGAGACCATTTGTTCCAGAAAATGGCGCAATTTTGTCTCCCCCCGGTGCAGTGGCGGAACAAGCGCAATACCTTCGCGGCCATAATTTAAAGCGGCCCTTCATGCGCCGCGTTGTATTTATTCAGGACCGTACAAGACGGCCCCACATAAGAATTCCACCATTTTTCTTACGTGTTTAACGTGGAAGTGGCCTCATCAGGATTCTTAATATCCCGTACGTGTGTTACATAGTAGAAATTGTTTGAGTGTAATAAAATACGCGAGCGGATGTAAGTCGCGTTTAACAAGTGGGAATTGAAAATAATATTTCGAGAGAATTGCGATTGTTTGAGCGATCGCGGTAATTGCGATATAAAGAAAGTTGAAGCAAAGCTAACTTGCGCTAATTCGCAATGCACAAAGAGGAAAGATTTCTCCTTTTGCGTTAGAGAGAGTCTCCACAATGCGAGATTGAAAGAGACGTAGATGATGATCGACCCAGCCCAGACGCGCGTTGGAGTTACGATCTAACGAGGGCCTTGCATCGCCTCGGGCAGTTGCCTAGTTCGTCCCGAAATAGATCCGCCTCTGAGTCGCAAACAGGTACATAACCAACATACATAGTTGGCAATTACTCTGCTATTATTCGCGCAATTCTTGCGTACCTGCTTATAACTTTCCGATGATTTCATTCGAAGATGAACTTTGATAGAATGATGAACTTAGATTTTCTAACGGTTGATATCCACGGCAGAGTAAAGATAGCGCACATAAAATTATATCTTCTTGAATACGTGCTTTGATATCGATAAAATAATAATCGTAATGATTTTACCATTTAATTAAAAAAAAATACATATATATTTACACAATTTATTATATTTAAGAAACAAATAAAAAGAAGATAAAGTGTTATAATAAAATACTTAAAAATTTCGCACCAAAACACAATCAAAAGAACTTTTTTATGTATAATATTTTGTAATTATTAAAAATTCTCGCTTGGTTTCAACACTGATATCCACTTCTTATCCTAATAATAGCAGTAGAAATATCCCGCGCAGACAAGATTGCAAGGACTCACCTTCACGCGTAGCTCCATCGGGA
This sequence comes from Pseudomyrmex concolor, assembly GCA_014839585.1. Classification (NCBI taxonomy): domain Eukaryota; kingdom Metazoa; phylum Arthropoda; class Insecta; order Hymenoptera; family Formicidae; genus Pseudomyrmex; species Pseudomyrmex concolor. Next base: position 23,984 of record QVOB01003269.1, on the reverse strand, counting down.
CTCGCCATGGCTGGCCACGTCCCCCCCGAAGGGGGCGACGAAAAAATCGACGAGCAGGAAGAAATCAAGATCCTTTGCACGCCGCGGGCTTTCTGCTTCCCTCGAAAGGGTGAGAGCGCCTGCGTGCGTGCGTGTTCGGGGTCTCTCTCGCGTGCGGCGTGAGAACTCTTTTTCGAGGCCCTCGCAAAACAATAAAAAGTAGACGAGGAGGAGAGGACGAAGTAGCACCGGGAGCCTCTTCCTTTCTCCGTTCCTCCGCACTCTCTTTCCGTCTTGCTACTCTTTTTTCCCCTTGATCGCGTCCCTCATTATGCGAAACGGCACACGAATCTCAATGGCTTTGCGTGATTATTAATTAAGACGTTCCTTCGTCCCGAACGACTTTGTATACCGATGAAGATGTTTCGATGCGCGGCTGTCCTTAGGTCACGTTAATTATCCCCGTGGGTAAACTGTGCGCGTTACATACAACCTTAATTCGCGCACGTTTCGGTCACACGCGAATGCGTCGCATACACCGCCGAGTACGTGCGAAAACGAGGCGTCGTCAAAGAGCGGGCGGTTCGTTTCGCGACTGTAGCGCGCGCCCGCGCTTACACATACGGAGTTAATTAGCCTGATTAATCACGACTAGAAGCTGACTGTTAACTTGCGCGCCGCGCTCGTTCCAGTTACTTTGGAAAACGACGAGAGGATCAGTGATCACGGGCGCGTGCAGCACGTACTTTGATGTAATTAATATTAAGAAGCGTTTAATGCCGTTAATTTTGTGCGACTCATTAGCCAACTAATGGGATCTGGATCTGTGCGTGCGTGTCCTAGATCCTTTTGTCAGTCCTCCTCTTGAGTTTCGATCGTGAGATTTACGTGAGAACGTATGATTGTCAGAACGGAGAGCGAAAGATATCCGTCGTTAATTATTACTGTCAATTAACCGTCAATTAGCCGTCAGCTGGTGTGTGATTATTCCGCGCTGTGCGATACTTCTTTAATACCTGGTCCTTTGTCGACGATCGGATACGCGCGCACGTACAGTTTGGCGGTTACTTGCTTGCAGCAACATTAATTAACGACTATTAATTAGTTGCAACGCGACGCACGAGTTCTAATCATTTGTCGAGCGTTCCTTTGATGTAGCGCACTTTGATCGCGCTCACGTATTCTTCAATTCACAGAGTCGTGATTCTTGATACGTGTTAATTATCCGGATAGTAATTAGTCGCAATCGCTTCCGCGATTATCATTTCACTGCGCGATTCACTTTTTAATCGGCTCACTATTATAATAATACGTCCGTTCTGGAGCGGAGAGAGCGGACTGCTGCTGGTTCGCAATTCGTTAATTACAGTAACGCACCCCGTTACTTCACCGGCCGTGGTAATTAATCGCTGCGATCGCTCGTGTCTATCAAGCACCACGTGAACTTCATGTTCGATCGTCTATTCAGTATTTTACTTTGATGTTTGAGAGAGAGAGATAAAAAAAAATCTTACGAGTACAAAATCACATGTTCACAACATTCGTGATATAAATCGGAAATTAAAAATTCTTTATTTCCGAACACCAATCCGGAACTGTGAAATTAAACCGTTTTGTAGAAAAAAAAAAAGAAAAAAAAACAACAAGAGCAGCAATTAAGTTTTTTCGTATTTTTCTCTCGTATCCGACTTTGAGATCGTTTTCTCGCACGTTCTGTCTTGAAGCACGCGCTACGCGTTGCACACCATCGCGTCTATCTTTCAAATATTCATTCGCGAGGCAACGATCGATCTCTGTGCGCACGTTGCTCTTCCGCCTTAAAAATTTATTCACAAAGTATATAATTTAGCCAGAACACTTGTCGATGTTCTCTCTCTCTCCCTCTCTCTTTCTCGGAGCAGTCTATTAACTGCGATTACAGACAGTGGCGATCTTTGATCTCTCGGAAATGCACTCCGATATCGCACTCGTTCGTTGGATCACCACCACGCGCGCTACTACTCTAAGGCTATCACACTCGATCGACGCACACGCGGCAAATGATGACACTGACGCTCAAAAAAACACGTAAAATCCCACCGCGCACGAGAACTAACTCCACCGTTCTCGTGCGTCCTGCGCGAAGATATCGTCCTTCGAAATTGGCGGGAGGCGCGCCGCCCGCTCGATTCCTCTCGCGCAAGAGTCACGTGACCAGACAGTTCACTGTCCCGATGATGTCACACCGTAACGATGACGATAACGCCGCGGGACGAACCACCGGGACGTACAACCGCGTCCCGGACAATCAACGTCCGGGACATCTGTCGACCCGTTAAAATTTCAGAACGAGTAAAATCCCACAAACAACTTTTTTTTTCCACCGCAACCGTATATCCCGCCGATTCTGCTCGCCGATGATCGAGTTTCTCTCGCTTTTGCGCGCGGCCAGGCCGCCTCGGATGTACCACCGTGATCCGAGCTCGCAACGGGCGCTCGATGAACTGTCGTTCGGAGCAGCTCGTGCCGCGGTATCAACGTCCCGTTCCTGACTGGCGTCGTGCCCCTCCCGGGACGCCGACCGACGCCAATCGAGTGCGCATATACCAAATACGCGCTCGTCGTACCTGCGTACCTGGAATAGGCGACCTACCTTCTGCTTCCCGCACGAGCTGAATCCCGACTGTGCAACCTGCGCGCGCTGCGCATCCCCCTGTGTGCGTGTGTAACATACTGCATGTGTTGAATGTGCGATATGCACACACGTGCAGTTTGCATATGTATATACGTGACATCTGCATCTGCGATTTTCATTCTTGACTTCTTTGCGCGAAGTGTGTCGATGAAAATACTGCGCAAATTTCGAAAGAGTAGTAAGTTATATTTTTTTTCTCAGAACGATTAATAGCAGATAGCCGAGAATTTTCTGTACACAAGCACATTCATACACGGTGTTTAGTATGTAAATGTCAATTGTTAAAACATCAATTAAAAGTCAACGATAATTCAACAAGTATTTTCAATTTTATTTTATTTCAAGTTTGTTTTGAAGACGAGCTTTCAAAAACTCCTTCAATTTTAAATTCATACATATTTGTGCACTTCTTCTATTTTCGATAAAAGGAATCAACCTCAATTTGCCACTACAAATATTCTGATATAGCAAAATCAAATATTTTGCATCCAAGCTCAAAACTCGATATTCTACTTTTTTTTCCCTCAGTAATTCCTTAGCGGATTAATCGGATCCGATTCAGACGGCACATCCTCAACCGGAATCAAATGTATCGTCTTTCAACTCTCTCTCTCTCTCTCTCTCTTTTTACTCTTCCTTCTGCTTTTGCTCGAGTCTGACTCGACCCGAACGCGGATCGATAGGTTGAAAATGGGTTAATGTTTTACAGTCCCGCCTTGCGCCGCTAATTTCGTGCATATTCAGATTAACAGATACATGGCGGGATATTCAGGAACAGAATAACTGTAGATTTCTTTCTTTTGTTTTTCGCGCTGTGTTTCTTTTTCTTTTTTTTTTTTTACTCCCCGCTCGGCGAGATATAAAAATGCGGAATTACCGCGCTCTTATCGAGAGAGCGTTACGGACTTCGTGCCTTCCGCATGCGCTTGTTTGCGTAGATGTTATCGGATGTTGTACGCGCGATACATGAATGGATGTGCACCATTTTGTACGCTTCGTTATTCTGCGAGTGCGCACACGACCCGACGGGAATTCTTTGTATTCGTGAATGTATTTTTTTTTTTTTTTGTAAGCCCTCCGCTATCTAGCTATCCGAAAGTGTGTCGCGGTATATATTTATCAGGTGTATGCAAGCTTTTGCAAGTAGCTGTCATACCGAGTGAACGGGGCAGCGCTAGCAATTGACAGGTTTTGTATCGTGAAAAACGTGGCAACTGACAGTTGAGTCGAAAATCATTTGCCAACAATGTTGGATTTCCGTGAACAACAAACCCGTATTTGCAAAACTCGTGAATGTGATATATTAAATTATTGTTAGTTTTATTTAACAATGTAATAGCCACGTCGACAGTTGCGATATAACAATGTAGACAGGTAAAATTACTCCAATCCAATTTTATTCTCTGAATTCGAAAAATAATAGAAATAGTTTGGGAAAGAGCGTTTTACACGAAATGTGCGTGTAAAAGAATAGAAGTTTTGCATTTATTAATAAACTTCGTAAATAGAAAACGTTGGAATGTCAAATCAAAAGACAAGAGACCAAGGACAATGAGAATCCACGGTGGATGGGTACGAATTAAAATTTTTTTTAAATAAAACAGTCAGTCGGCGTGTTATAAAAATAGTCACGCAATGAAATAAAATATTTTTACGTTTGATGACGGACTCTTGTTTGCGGCAAAACTCAAATTTTTAAAATACATGTTTTGTTAAATGCACGCAGCAATTATTAAATTCTCTTTTACACATATATGTTAAATAATTGCACGTATGATCTTTTCTGGTAAAGACTTTACTTTTTCGCGTGTATATGCGCTTTGACGCGCTCTTGGATTATTTATTTTCCACCGGCGCGATGTATTTTACTTTCTGATCGCGGCCTTTTCTTCCCTCGCCGTGCACTTGAAGGAAAACGCTGAAAGTGTCGTTGAAAGTTTTGAGCACTCAGTCTCACCATTATTGTTGGTAGTTCGCTAGAGGGAAATGCGAAGGGAAAGCGCCTACGCGTGCGCGCGCGTGATGGTGCGTCCGTGCGGCGTTTTGAGCGTGTGTGCGAAGGGCGGATTTCATAGTCCATGTAGTTTGGCATCAATGCGAAATCCGGGGTTGGTTTCAGACGCACGATAAAGCCATTTCAAATTGAATAACAGATTTCTGGGCGCACAACAAAATGCACTTGCCGCGAAGGTTTTCGAAGCCTAGAAAGGGGATTTAAGCAGTGCTGTGTGTGCCTTTCTCTATCTCACGCATGACTCACACGCGTACACGTCCGCGCGCATCTCACTTTAGAGAGACTGAGAGAAATAGGATCTAGTTCCTTAATTATATTTCCCTTTCTTGTCACGCAATTGCTTAGCGCCAAACAAAACTGATTTGTCAGTTACTACAATTTATTAATTAAAATACAAAATATAAATTATAAAATTGTGATATTAAAATATAAAATTATAAAATTGTGATATTAAAATACAAAATGTACCTTTTAAAATTTATTTTTTTAGAGCCACTATTCTGAATTAAAACTTAATGTTTGCGTTGAAAACTACCGCTTCTCCCCGATCGAAATGTTTGCAAATTGTTAAAAAATTGGATAAGATAAAAAAATAATCGTGAAATGTACTTTTCTATAAACAAAATTCATGTATATTTAAATACATATCAGTTCAATAAAACTTGTGTTTCCTAACATTCTCTTTTCTGCATATCACCGATATATCGACGTGACTCACGCGCACTAAAAATTCACCGAGTTTTCGCACTTGTTTGAAATAAAGAGTAAAGAGTTCGAGAATATCGCATTACAATACATTACACTTTTAAAACGGCGCTAGCCCGTCGAACTTGCTTGCTCCGAACGGATGAGCGGAGAGCAGACGTTTCAGTTCACAACGTGGGTAACTTCACACAAGCTTACGATCGCTTCTCGATTAAGCCGCGCGATTAGAACAGGCACCATATTACAGAAGTCCGTTTGATCGCGACGGCTTTGATCAGCGTTGTTACGAAAACAAGATTACCATTCGTTCGTCACCGCGCGGCGCCGGTAACATAGTCAATTCCAGGCAGTTTCCAACTTCCGGCGTTTGCCTGCGAACCTAATATTTCGAAACTTTTCATCGTGTGACACAATTTCCCATCTCTCTTTCTCTCTCTCTTTCTTTCTCTCTCGGCGAGTTTTATGACGTGGAGTCTCTCGAAACGAAAATGAACTTCAGAACGCGAGCGGATTCGAGCGGTCACGTGTTATGTAGATGGCCACGTAGACGGACTGGGACAGCTTCCGGAAGCTTTTGTTGCGCGAGATTAGCATGCTCTCTTGATGGAGGATTGGATTTATTCATGTACAATTTAAACTAGCCGAGCGCCGGGGCCTTTGTCTGCGTTTTGCTTCGCGCGCGAGAGCTCAACGGCCGCTCGTGGAGATTGAATAATGGCGTATCGCGAGGGAGCGTGTGGGATAAAACGGTATCAATACATTATGTACTAGCTAATAGTATAGAAAATGACACAAAAGTATGCGATACACTTTGATACCAAGTATTCTGTCAGATTAATTTTTTTTCCCCGACAGCATCTCGAGTGATGTAATCGCGCGCGCTATTTCGACGCGATGAATATTCCGAGCGTCTACTTTTACCAAAGGTCCATTACTAATTGGTCATGATTTATTTGCTGCGATACGATCAAAACTCTCGCGCGAGCGACGATATAATTTATATCCTTTCCCGAGTTGCCAAGCGATGCGAAACGTCTGGTTCAATATGCGAAACAGGATGAAATTAAGAAAATGCAGGCCTGCTTCCCGACGACTTTCGTTTTCGTGGCGATGCCGCTCGCCATGCGGCAACGTCGTTATCTCGCGACGCTTTAAACGTCGTTATCGGCATGAGTATTATCCGAAAATTCAATTCCTTTCACTCTGACAACAATCGAGTGAAGCGAAGCGAGACGCCGGAGTATATTTTATGTATAACCGGCGCGATGTCGAAAAGGAATCCCGATAGACTGCATTAATCGTACGGGATCGTTCGTTATCGCATAAATTGCGCGTTTCTCGTCGCGAAATGAATTTCGCGCGCTTCCTAATCGAGCGGAAGTGATTTAATGGGGTATTTAATCGCCGAATATAAACGCCCGGGCGCGACTATGTAAGAGACTTCTCGTCGTTTTACGTCAAAATGCGTCTGCCGGATCGCAGCGCGAAGAGGAAGACGAGATGCTCGCCGCGAAGATATTGGTCTCATGATAGAATCTCTTTACCGTCTACGTAACCGAAGACCGTGGCGTCTCAAAAAATTTTTTTTCCCTTCTCTGAACGTTTCACATCGAGATGGAAAATTTACTTAAATATTAAAACACATCTTACAATTTAAATCTCTTTATTGAGAAACGGGAAGGAAATTTATTCCGGGAAACACCATTTTCCCGATTACAGGAGGAAAGGGCGGTGTCTCCCTCACCTTCCAAGTATCGTGAATCTTGCAAAGACATCGCGTCTGCAATTAACAGAGAATTGTACTTTGCAAACAGCAGTTCCTCTCCCTTCTACCTCTCTCCCTCCGCTTTTGCCCACGTAGCGACGAAATAGTAACAACACGTGTCACGTTCTCACAGAATCAGTCCCGGAGTAGCATTTACGAACAACAGCAAACACGTGTCGCGCCTTACTAAAGTATGCATTACACCGTGGTAACGGCAACATTAATTGCTCGAGAATCGAGTTCCGGCGTAAAACTCGAACGCGCGCGCATTGCGACGCGCTCGTCGTCATCATATTCGCGTCGTTTGCGAATTCGCGCAATACAACACTTACGTCAAGTAATGAATCGACAGCGATAGAGCTTAATGTGTCCATTAAGTAATTAGTATTAGTGTTCGTCAATTACTTTTACGCGATACTGAAAGATAAACCAGCGGATATATTTTTTTTTTTTTTTTTTTTTTTTTGTACGATTGCGGATTACACGAATTTCCACAATGGAGCCAGTTTTCAGAGTTACGTTCGATGAAATTCGGGCGGATTGCTCATCTCTTTTAGAGGATCTTATCGCGAAGGTCCTCGCGTAACGGCGAGAATCTTTTAGCGGCGCGAGATTTTCGAGCGCGCGCACGCATTCGCTTCTTAATCCTCGGCGGTGTAATTGCTTCGAGGACTTACGCTTTTATGGCAAGAGAGAGATAGAATGCGAGAGAGAGAGAGAGAGAGAGAGAGAGAGAGAGAGAGAGAGAGAGAGAGAGTAGTCGCGGCTATCCCTTTCAAATCAGTTTTTTAATTCAGTTTTATCGTTTCGCTTTAATGTAACTCGCCCGCGCGGGAATCGTAAAGCTACAGACGGCAATTCCCGCGGCGGGATGAAATTTTCATTGATAGAAGCGTACGCAGGGCGCGCGCGCGCGCTTAAGAACGCGACTGGCCGAGGAAAAGCGTCGTTCTAAATCTTGAAACAGCTACGCGCTTTAATGGGCCGGGCCAGGGTCGCTGAAAAAGAAAACGCGTCTGCCGAACGGAATGACGGCCGACATGAAAACAGCGTATCGCGTATATTCCGTCGTTTATTCAATGCTGTGTTTTATTTCGCGCCGTTCACCGGCTTTATTATCCCTCTCTCAGTTTTTCCGTATAAAACACACAACGCGCGCGCCGCACTGCAGAGAACATCGTTCTCCCGCGGACCTGAAAGCTTCTTGCGGAAAAGCTCTTTTTCTATTAGTCGTAAAGTAATGAAGATAGTTGCTTATACCATAATCTTAGGAGGTCGTATCGTGTAATGCGAAGTTATTTTCACGTTTACCTGAGAGGCGATTAGCAATTTCCGAACTTTTTAGTCTCTCTTAATGTTAATACGCTGCTGTTAATATTTTTATGATGTTTCTTTTTTTTTTTACACATGAAGTTTTGCTTCTTGCACGCAACGTTGTTGCGATCTCGCCCGTTTCATGAATTTATATTGTAGAGTATTGTGCTGACGCAATGAAATATTTTCATATTCAATTTCGATTCGGTTTCTCTGCAACGCATAAGTGACAGAAAGGCTTGGTCGCATTAACATAAAAGCGTATTGACCGGGCGCGTAAAGGTCGAGCGTTCGATAAGCTGTCGAACTTCACAACAGCGACAGCGACAGCCATTTGCATAGAGGCAAAGAGACACACCCCGGCGTGGCATGCACGGCGTTGTTAAAAATTAGCCGGGGAAATAAGACGGTCAATTTGCGTTAATAAATTAAACGGACGGGCGCGCAGAAACGGGACGCGCCTCGGCTCACGCACCCGTCCACAAAAGGAGGGGCGTCGGTGGCTGGCGTTTCAAGATGATCCTGATCCTCGCCACCTCTATATCCTCGGCAACCACACCTTCGTGCGCCACCGGCTTCGGAGAGAGCAGTCTCGCGACCGATAATTATCTCCAGTCGGAGATGTGCTATTAGTGATCGCGGTTTGACGTGTACACCGGGTTCTTATCATCCTACTCCGGTGTATACGCGTCCCTCTCGTTTCTCGTTCCCCGTTCCCATCGCGACGCGCCGCGCGTCACGCTTTGCATCCTTTCGCGCCATTAAGAATCCACCTCTCCGATCACGCCACTGCTATGCTTGCGCGATGCGTTTCACGATAATTAATACATCAGTTAAAGCAAGAGAGAGAAAGAGAGAAGAAGAAGAAAAGGGAATTTGGAAGAAATACAGAGGGAAACATACCATATGTACGTGTGATCGAAACGCGCGTCTGGACACACTGAGTTAATTTAATTGTAATGATATTGAAAATTTTTTATGATTGAGAAAAAATGTGACAAAAGTTATAAAATGACATTATCTACAGTAAATCTTCAAACAAAAAAAAAATTAATTCGAAAAAGAGAGAAAGAGAGAGAGAGAGAGAGGGGAGAAGGAGGAGCAAAAAGTGGAGAAGGAGGAGAGGAAGGGGATTGAATAAAAATGTTCAAAATTAATACCTTGCAAAGTGATCGGCTTGTCGGCCTCCCGCATCGCTTTTGATCCAGACGCGACGATGTGTATGTGTTACCATAACTGAAAAGCGCTTTGTGATTAGCCCTGCAGCCGAAATCGCTTTTATCCTGTCGACGGGGACGCGCGTCGACGAAAAAATATGTTAAATCGAAATTGTCAAAAGCTCGTAGCGGCGTTTGTTGAAGCTCGTGACGTAGATTCCAATTTGGATTTGTTTCGTCAACAGTCAAAATGAACGTGACTGAGAGAGAACCTTTTTAATCAGTTGACACGGATATAAATAAGCCAAGAGCAATACACCGGTCGCGTCATAGTGTTAAAAAAATTTATCTTTCTGGTGATCCTCTAAGCTATATACCTAATATTCTTTTGACTTTTTCTCTCTTTCTCTATCTCTCCCTATTTCGCGTGGGCGAAACAAGCGACATTCTTTCGCATTTCCCGAAATGACTTTTACGAAACGTGATTTGTCAGGATCTTCCGGCGGAAACGCAGAAACGATCAACGCTCGCTCGACTTTCAGCGCGGCGAACTCGCGAGGAATTCCCGAGGAATGTCGTGACGATCGGCGTGCGCGTTCGAAACTTTTATGAAACAGAAAAATTAGATATCCGTTGTCTGTCGTCGTCGAGATTCGAGGCTACGCCGTGAATTTCCTACGTGAAATGACGACGCAGGAATGAGGGGAGGAATCGGAAAGAAGAAACGCATCGTATATGATGTATGGGAGTCTGAATCGGATTTTTGTTCGTTTGTAAACTTTGTTTGTTCGAAGAGTAGCGGACTTAAAAGGATCTTCCCGGCGCTGGGAAATGATATTTCCTCGTTATACGGGAAAAATCATAACATGAAAGTTATGAGCCGTCTTTTTTTTTGTTTCCAGTATATTTTCGGACGCTACACATCTGTCAGTGAGACTCGATCCTTGCCGTCGTTTTCTGTTTTTTAACAATATTTTTCTGTTAAACAATATACTAATTTAACAAAATAATTGCCTTAATTTAACAAAATTCAGTTTCTTTATTTATCTTTTTACATTTCTAAAGAAGTAAATTACAGAGCGGAATCGTTATGAAGGGACCAAATTAGTGTTAAGTGTGCACGTAGAAAAAAAACCTCATTACAAGAGAAATGTTTTACACGTGATATTTTTTTCCTATCGAGAGAGAGACAGAAGAGAAAGAGATCGTCATTTACCATCGTGAACGATGTCTCGGAGGCCCCGCTACATCACTTTAACTCGCGGCTCGAGCGAGAGTCTCCCGACGCAAAGAAATGATTCATTTCTAAATGAGTCGAGTCATTAATCGGATTAATCGAGAGTTACTCGCGACAGGAGGGAAATTATTATACCTCGGCTTGCGTTATAATCTCTCGCGCGCGCGAGCAATGATCGATCCCGCCGTTGTCGACTCGGCGCGAGTTTCCCGACGTCTCCTTCTTTTTCTCGGTCTCTAAAGAGCCTCTTCTTGCCGCGCTGGTATTCCGGCGGTTGGTGACAGTGATCGAGCACTGTCATTCGAGTGGACGATGCATACCTTACAAGATTCTGTACGCGCCGGCAATTACGCTATCTCGGGAATGCCGTGTATCGCTCGATTCTCGCTTTTCGTGACATTAACAAAAGTGCTACATGCGCTACTGGGAACAGCGGCCGAATCTGTTGTTGTTGTTGTTGTTGTCCCGCGGACTTGCGATATCAGATGTAACGATAATGCACAACATCGTATAAGATCGATACGTTGTCGCAAACGAGAAAAAATATCTTTCAATTACAACAGAAACGGAACTATAATTTTAGTCATACGAGCGTTATATTGTCACATCCCTATATACTATTCTTTTTTTCAATATTTGTTTATATTCTACATATAATATGTTAAATTTTTAAATAGTTTTTTTGTAGTATTTTTTTGCTTCGTATTAAAAAGCACCTGTTGCGCCAAATTATTTTACATATACATAATAAAACTAACATTCATAATTGAAATTGCAAAACACGGACATTTTAATATCTGAAAATTTTACTATATATTCGATTCATTCGTACATTTATTCATTCAGTGTATACTTAAAAAATAAAAATTAAAGTAAAATTAAAGTTTCGCGCATTTAGCTGATGCCATTAATTTTTTTTTAACTGAAAATTTTTAGTTTAATTGTAATTTGTACATTTTATTTTCATTTTAGTTGTAAAAGATGACGGCACTTTATAAAATTCTGTGATCGATGAGTATGATTCCGAACAACGCCATTCTCGTGTCAATATATACATAAGCTGTTATATCGCCGTTCAGAATTGTAACGACATTTCGCGGCGGCGAAATTGTGCGTAATCAAAGAAGAAATGTATGACAGAAACGAATTCCGGATATGATTATCCGTATACTACTACTAAAAAGTATGAAACACGATATGATACAACTATAAAATGTTTTAATTAAAAATATTACGAGCTGTACGAAAATATTTTAATAAAAAAGTTTTCGTATATTCAAACGCAAAAACAAAATGAGGCCAAAGCATTGAAATCAAAGTAATAGAAATAGTGACAACGATTTGATCGTCACTGAACACCAACTGAGATGGCTCATAATTTTAATTAGGAAAACGTAACAATTCTAGATCCTTTTATGTTAAGAAAGCAATATCAGAAATCAACTTAATATCAAGTTAAAAAAATGCAATTAATATAATGTCTGATGTACAATTCTGATGTACAACTAACTGAACTGTACTGAACTGTATTTACATTCATTCTTTGGTGAGTTTGCAATTTTTTTTATTTTATGAATGTCGTGTTATTTATTTGTTTAAGCAAGCCAAAGTTATTTTTCAAAATAAGATATGATATTTCGCATTATAAGATTGTTAAATCAAAACAATAAAATATTTTTTATAGGCAAATTGCATCGCGAATAATTGCAACATTACGTGTCGCATAAATTGCGATAGTGTGACAATCTTGATAAATTAATGACAAATTAATAACGATCAGCATTGGTGTGTAAAAAACGTTAAACAAATGTAATTAATTAATACAGATGTTAAATTCAAATCAAATCAAATTACCTCGGTATTATATATTTCACACACACACACACACATACACAAATAAAGATGTAATGCATATTATAGTGTATATAAATTTGATATAATTTTGCACTAAGCATATAAAAGTAATTAAAATTAAAAAACTAACTTAAAACGAATTAATTTAAAAACATTATTTAATTAAAATTAATTAATTTATTTAAATGTGTGAGACAATGCAAAAAACAACGAATGCTGGTTAATAACAACTGGTTAATAAACAACAATAACTGGTTAATCAAAACAGTTTATTGCAGAAACACGAAGTGTGGGACTGGGAACGGCCGAAAATAAGTAAGGCAGTTTAAATTTCAGATGCAGTAGATATCTACATATCGCACCGAATGTTGTATGTACATCCTGCTCGCGCTCAATTTTACAGGTGCTCTGTTATATTTGCTCGCAAACACATCTATGTACACGTTAGAACGGCTGCCGTTTGCTCGTCTTACACTCGCCTTGCTGTTTCTGCTCATCGATCCACCTTGCCTTGATGTTTACAGGCGCGCGTCATTTGCCGACAGATCAGCAATTTGCGGATGTTCGTTCAGTTATCGTGTAGAAGAACACGCAAAATACGACAATGCGACAATTCGACAATTCTCTCATCTCGAGAAAAAAAGGAGCTCACGAATTAATTTCAACAAAATTTCAACGTTCTAATTTTGTACGTGAAACTTGTTAACAAATTGCAATGTCCGACGAACCATCGCGTCCCAAGTGAGAAAACTGAATTTTTATTTCGAACAATATAATATCAGTTTCATCTGGTTCGTAATTTGTCTGTTTTTTTTAGGTCAATAAATTTATATTTTTATTCCGGTTTGTAAATTAGTGAATAACGATGTAAAATATGAAATGTTGCGTGTAAAAATTATTTATTGAACTGTATTTACGATCTCGTTATATTTTCATGCTGTTTTCGTGTATTTTTTACGTGCGCAATACTTATATCGTATAATACACTTTATAATTGAGCGCTTACGCGTTCGATTAAAGTCTAACATACCGCTCGTCGTTGCCCGTTCGTCCCCATCTTATCGATCGTATCGTGCTTGGAAGAGAGAACATTGTTATACTCACCTCACACTGTTTATCGTTTATCGTCCGCGAACTTTGCTCAAACGTAGATAGAAGAATACATTTACCGGCATCATATCGATTTTCCAATACAAACAAGCGGGAACTTATTTTTTCAAGCAGCCGAGGCGAACACGCGGCTACGACGACGGCGTCATTGCACCATCGAGAGACAACAAAAGTGCGCATTGTTTTTTTTTTTTTTACGACCTCGAGAGATTGGAACGTTTCCCAATTGCGCGCGATTACTCCAATTACCACATCGGCGAACGAGAAGCCTAAGAAAGAGATGGCCGCTTGCGGGCGTTTTCTCTTTACGTCCGCGCGCGGAGTAAAGAGAGAACATATACTTCCGATATGTATTTTCACGAAAGTATAACGGAAGCGATTTGCAGCGCGCCGCGGACCGGCCGTAGGCAGTTATGATCCGTTGCCAATTCCTAATGCAGGGATGGCGTGCAAATCGACGTAAGACTGAACGTAGTGATCACGCGGCAGTGTTTCGCGTCAAATTTGCGCACACGACGTGAGGGGATTATATGTTTAATTCTTGATCATTTAGTAAATTTCAACGCTAAAACGTAACAAAAAGAATATATTATAAAAAAATATTAAATAAATAAATACACAAAGATCTAGATAAATAAGAAATTCCAGACTTCCTGTGATGTGTCTATTTACACATTTCTCGATCTAATTTATGGGCTTTAACAATGTGTATTTAAAATGTAAAATATGTTTGCCAAGACTACAGGCAGCTTGGTTGTTATCCAAAGAGAGATAACAGGCAGCAAAAGTTCAAAATTTATCTTAAAGCCAGACCAAAACGGAACACAAATCGATAATCGGTGCGGACAAAAACAGATATGATTTGTTAATTCAGTTGAACTCGAAACTTTTGGCACAGTTTGCCGCGACGATCGATACGATGCCTTCGTAATCGGTGCAGTTCGATGCACCTCGTTGCAGTTCTCGGATCTCAAAGTTGCAATTTGCACGAAAATCACGGAAAAAGAAAAACTGCGCCTTTTTACTTTTTTCTTTGAAAAGTTAAGGTTTTCGAGATATAGGTAGGATACTGAATGAGTTAGCATATAAGTATTTCACGCACGAAATCGTTGCGTAGCTTCTCATTTGCCAAGTTAAACGTCATTTGTTAAATCTTTAACCAAATAAATAAATTTTTTATGGAATAGTAAAATTTTAACGTAGACCGCATCGATATAAAATATTTTTGTTGCAATAGTACGTAGTACTACTATATTAACAATACGTAGCGTTTTGAGCAGAAATAAGATTTTTCTATGCGAACATCATAATATCGCATTTCGATATATATATCGCATATCGATATATATCGCATATCGATATATCGATCTTTTTTTTGTTTCTAATTGCCGATTCCAGCAAAGTGGTTAAACGACTTTTTTGTATAAACAATATGTCGAGAATGTTAGACGGTCATTGATATTCCAATGATTATATTCACATTTTTCTCTCAAAGATTAATTTAATTCCATAATTGAAAGCAAATCTCCGTAGAAAAATACAAAAAAAAAAAAAGAAAAACAAATAAATTGCGCGAAACAATCGCTTCGGTGACGCGAAAGATCAACGAGATTGAGGATATTAATTTTCCCGAAATATATCCCGGGAGAGGTGCTAGTGTGTGTATCACGAGAAATGATCGCGCGAAAACATACATCGAGATGCGTCCCGCGAGAACGTTGCGCGATCGCTTTCGTATCTCGCGTGCTGTAACAGGTGTCACGTTTCGCGATAAAACGCACGAATTCCGCGTACGCCTGGCATTTATCAGCCGCGATTCGGGGCACGTAAACGCGCGAGCGTTTCGCCCCGGCGTGTTACAATGCGCAATATTATGCGCCGGCATTCAGCCGTGAAACAATTATATGCGTTTCCTAGTGAATCGACGTGCGCCTCGTAAATCTATTTTCGCGCGCCATTGTTTGGCGCGCATATTAACTTGTTACCCGGATTCTAACTGGTCGATATGAGCTCGCTGGCAATAATTGCGCGATCGCATTTCTAAGCGGACGTGTTTGTTGCCGATCGATCCACGATTCCTCTCCTTCCCCTCCTCACTGCAGTAAATGAATCTTTTTTGGTCTCTCTCTCTCACGATCCGTCTACGCTTGATCGATTCCCATAGAAACGTTACCTTACCAGTGTTTAACGATCGCCGTGTGCAACAATGTGCTATTCTACCACTAATATTATTAGTTTTACGCCAAGTGTATAATTGAGCCCGGGGGAAAGATCTTGAACGTGATAAAATATTATTTTAACACCTATTTATTGTGTGGAATTTGAAATTTATCACAAAAAATGTATTCCTGAGTGAGAAATAAGTTCCGTGAACAAAAACGCACATTATATGAAAGGAAAAGTTGACTCTCGTAATCTTTTATTATATTGTTAGTTCAAGGATATAATCAAGTGCGCAAAGTATCGCGTATCGTGCACTTGTGATCGGGGTGTCGAGATTTCTCCCTTCCGATTCGCACATTTCTGCCGACATCGGCATCCATAAAGTCCCGGACATTCGTTTCATCGCTGTGATACTGCGCGGCGACGGCAAGTGAGAGCCGAGAAAAAGCTGGCGACACGTGGCGAATATGTAACTCGCCGTGTGTCGTCACGAGTCACACTACCGGGTGCTTTTATGCTTTTCCATCGGCGCCTTCGGTGCGTCGACGACCATTGTCCACGATGCGAAAAGACACACGCGGGAAATATTCCGCTCTTTCCGGGCGAGAAAGTCGTCTCCCGCGACGAGGCAAACGGCGATAAAATCCGTTCGGATGTTCGCTCGCGAAATCGTCACGATTGCAAGCGCAAATATAAATAACGGCGTCGTCGCGTCGCGTACGTTTTGTTGATTTCGTTTATGTTCTTTCGTGCAACGTATTCCACCAATACGTTTTAGCGCATAAAATTAGCAAAAGCAATTTCAATCCAGTTTTCGTTACATATTATTTTTACAAAATCAGCAGCACGAGATAACTGCGTTTTTACATTGTTTTTGTTTTTTTACTCAAATGTCGCTCTCAAATTAAATTTATTCGTTAACAATATGTATTTCTAGGATGACTTTAGAAGCGAAGTTTGCATCGTTACGGAGCCAATTTGCATGCGCGAACACGCTACGACTGTAGGACCTGCAGAGAGCTGTCCTGATTCGCTGACTTGGATGGTTCCAACACGTGTCTCGGCTCGTGCGCTCGAATTCGCGACAAAATAGGCGGCGCACCTACGGCACCTCCGTGCTTGCCAGGATTTCCCACGTGTCACCAGACCACTCTATTTTCTCGTAACGACTCCCGGCCTCTTTTCTTTTTATTTTCTCTGCGCGCATCTTCCGTCTTTCTTTGCCGCGACAGCGCGCGAAACACCGCGCCGGCGCGACGCAAAAGCCGCTTTTTCGTCTCTCTCTCTCTCTCTTTCTCGTCTGTTCGCATGCCGCCGCTCCACTTTGTCACGTCAACGTCTTTTTTCCCATCCTCGTCTTCTTGCCTCTTCACCGTGTTGGATGCTGTTCAGATCCAATCCGAGAGACGCGACACGACTCCGACATTTCCCTGGAGGTGGATGGAAAAGCGACAGGGTCGATCACTGATTTTGGTAAATCAGATACAGCGGGAGAAACTTTCCTCCGCGCTGTTTGACCCCGCTTTTCTTGCATTCGCAAAATAATTTATTTCCAAATCCGCGGTGAATCCGACTCGCGTTCAAGAAACGCGAGAGATACACTTGCTTTTAGAAAACAAATGATTTTTGTTTTCAATAAAACAAGAGAAAATAACGAATAATTATTGTATAATAAACAAACATAGAGATGTGCAACGTAATGTTTTTTATAGACAGAAAAAAAGACAACTCTAAAAAAAGCCACTGACATTTAAGACCGTTCAATGGTCATTTGCGTGAGGATTGAATGGTAATTTACTTCTAATCGAACTACTACCTCGCGATCGCGTGTAATCGATAAAATTCCGTGCGGTTACGCGTAAATGAGTAATTGCGCGTGCGAGCAACAACGTATAAAACGTCAGCTTGCATAATCATATGAAAATTCCGTTAATTCCCGCTAGCAGCGACCAACCGCGAGGCAGTTTAAACGTCTTGTAACTCACGGCGCGCGAGTGTTTCGCGGTAATACCGCGTCGCGGTAATAATATTCATCTCTACGACATGGCATACAAGGTGTTACAACCGCATTTCCTTTCGGTAGTAAACACACTGGCGTCGCAAGCCAAGTGAAAAAAAAACAACCGTCGAAAGTAATTGCGACATTAACGTCGTCATTTAAAATTGAGACAATTTCGCATTTGTCTTCCTTTCAATTATATCAAAACCCGCAACGTACGCTCGCTCGTTCGATCGTTTTCTCTAGTTTACAAGCGTCTATACCATCGGAACGGAAACGCGCGTTTGTCTAGGGTCACCCTATCTCGAATACACGCACAGCCGGTCATTGACGGCGGTCGCAGCAGACTGCGAGCGAGCGCGCGAGCACATGTTTGCATCCTTTGACTCGCGCCAGGTGGGATTATGGACGTTGTCCACTTTGATGTTCGAACAGACGCCGTAGGATTGTTCGGGCCATGTCGATGGATTTCCACAAAGTAAATGTCGGTGGCAGGTGGCGGCGATCCGGAGCCCCCGTCGGAATTCCCCGCGCGCAATCGTCGACGGCGAGGCGTAATCGCAGCGGCGGCTCCGGTCTCGGGCCTTTGCCGCGCCGCGGGAGACCGCCGCGTTTGCGACGACGAGCGTATCGCGCGCGCGCTTGTCGACGCTGGACAGCCGCGTCGACGTGCAGACGTCGAGAGAGTATATTATAAGCCGGTTTCTCTCTCTCTCTCTCTCTCTCTCTCTCTCTCTCTCTCTCTCTTTCTTGAATCGACAGTTTGCACCGTAATTTTCCATTCCCGTTTGCACCAGTCGTGGTAATTAAATATGAAGAAACACGCTTTGACATTATGAAGTTTCTGAGAAACCGTTAAAGAGACCGGTAGACTCAACGGGTACTTCTCTACTTTGATTTATTACCAGGTAATCACACGATAGCGAATTAGGAGTCTAATTACAGACGCGGCGGAGACACACGCGGAGTATCGCAAGGTTAACTTTAGGCTGTTATTTTCTGATGTAATTAAACAGCGAAGGTTTCGCATGTAAAGGTTCAACGATACAATGTTATACGATCACACTGTACAACGCATCGTCATTTAAAAAATTACTGTTAACTCTCCACAACAAGACGGGCACAATGTTTTGTCCCGCTCCAATTAATAAATTTACTCTCTCCCCCTCGTCGTCTCGGTTTTTTGCTGCGCGCAGCGACATGCAAAAACCTTAACAAAGGACGTTAAAATATTGAGTTACGACGATGCGGAGTAATGGATGGTGCGTGAACAAACAGTAAATTAATTACAATCGATTTCCCCCCGTAAGAGATCGATACATCTTTTTTTTTTTTTTTTTTTTTTTTTTTTTTTGTATCTCGGTCGCTGAACCCGCTGATGTTTGAAAAGAAGTTAATTTTCACTCGTTTTCCATATCACAGATGTTTGCCGGTTAGACAAAGCCGAACTTTTCATATTCTGCTTTCGCTCGAAGCGGACAATATTAAATCCGTTTTTTTCTTTTTTTTTTTACGAGAACAATGCGCGCTACTAATTGTTTTAACATAATATTATTTTCCGCGCGAGATTTTAATATCGACAAAGAGCAAAGTGCTGTATGCTCGATCGCAATTTGGTCGGTAATACGTTTCGGCAAAAGCAGATGTTGAAACAGATTCGGGATAACGAATTTTAATAACTTCATTAATATTCTAATAATTCGTAAATGGAACGATCAATATCATGACCTCCTAAAACTAAGAGAAAAAAAAAAGCTCGAATACGTATTTTTGAATCTGGATCGTTCATACATTCATATGTCATATCTTCTTTCATTTAAATCAGCTGGTATGTGAAATTCATCACCAAGATATCTCGCGTTTAATCGCTCGATCTCCATTCTGCGAAGATCTTCCACGGACTTCTCAGAGGGTTCGCGGGCGGGAAACAAAGCGTTCTTTCAGCAAACATTGCATTCACCAAAATGGCGGCGCAATGACAGCGACCGGCCGCGCGATGATCCTGCGAACTCGTCGCTCCGCGTGTGGTCGTCGACGATGAAACAAAGTCCGCGTTTCAAACTTGGTAACTCAACGTTAACGCCGATACGAACCCGTCATCATCGTCATCGTCGCGGTTGTCGTTACGTAGAGTAACTCGGCCGAAATGCCGATCGGCGTCGATCTGCAAATGCGAGTAGATCGACAGCCGTGTCGAAGGAGACACAGAGAGACCGACGTATGGGAGCTTGTCAGGCACACAGACCGCGTTTCCTGATTTCCTGACTGTCATCCTGTTCCTCTCGGCGCCGATCTCAGCAAGGTAGTTATGGCAGGACAATTGTGCAATTTGAGTTTGCATAGACGTCTATAGTGGCTACGACGGCGTATTACCGCGAATGTCATTCGATGACGAAGACGTGTACAACAATAGTTCATGTATTGATCTGGATAATATGCTGTTCTGTCAAATTTTCGATAAAGCTTGATATAAAATTAATAATAGGAAAATGGAGAAAGCACGCGGTACATACAAATGTTTTCGAAGATTTAAATGTCTTCGACAATTGTATATCGCAAAAAAATGAAATTGTGTTACTGTTTTTTTTTTTTTTTTTATTCTGTCAGTTTCTTTCGTTTCGCTGTGTGTTACATTGTTGTCTTTTTATCCTAAAATCCTCGAGGATTAACGTTAGTGTTTCACTTCGTTCTGCTGTTTCGAGCTTGTGGTTTTTCGCGCACGCCAAACTTTTTTTTTTATCAACGCGATTTCTATTAAAAGTAACCATTAATCAATGGAAGATAATAGACAAGGCCTGTAGGTATATTCCGACGTTGCCCGATCATAAATCGTGCGATCGATGATCGGGCATAATTCGATCATAACTTTAAATACATGCATAACGATCGATGCGGTAAAAGCGCAGGTTGCTGTATGTAAATACGACCATCGGACGAGCGCATCGACCGCTCTCTTCCTGTCTAGCTCATACATATAATCTGATTCAATAAGTAATTTGCTATACATACAACATCACGTTCTACCAGAACCCTCAATGTTTTTTTTTTCTTGTTTCGCGGATAAAAAAGAGTCGCTCGTGTTTCACACGTGTTTATTTATAAATATTCGCGTGTTTATTTATAAATAAACTACTCGCGTTGTGTTCGTGAAAAAAAATCGTTAATCGGTCGCGCGAATAAAATTAATCAAAAAAAAAAAAAAAAAAAAAAAAAAAAAAAAAAAAAAAAAAAAATAGAAATGAGAGTCCGTGAATAATCGACGACAAAAGAAGAAAAATAAAATAAAAACGCGATTGCGTCTGATGCGAATATGTATCCTATTCCCAATCCATGACACCAACACGCTCCGATTGTAGCTTTAAATGTATATATGGAGATTGATGCGCCTGAAGAGAGTGAAGGACTGAGAGGTACGCGAATGCGCGGACACCTGTCAAATACATTGAACATTTCTGCTTTCCCGTGTCTGTCTGTGTCGTTCACACTTCCGATAGACGCAAGGCGTGATTCAATAAGTAACCCGGCGCGCGCCGTTTTCCCAACACACATCCCCAATTTTATTTCTTACTTCCATGTGCTATTTACATGTTTCATCTATTCTCTCGCGAAAATTTCGAAGTGTTATATTATTACTGTCAGTTTCGCGCGTATCAAGTCAACGAGATGTTTATTTAATTTTTATTTACGTGGCATATACGCTCAGCTGTAAATCTAAACGAGACGACGACGATACATATTTTGAGCGCGCAATATATACGGGGAAAACGTGCGGATTGATGGCATTGAAAGTGAAAGACTGTCTGTATGTGAATATACGCGCGGCGCCTGTCAAGCACCTGTATATCGGACGTTTTCTGTCCGTTCTCACTCGCGATACTCGTGACATTGTTCAATAAGTAATTTGAAGCGGGGTACGATAGATAAGTTAGAGCGTAAGTACGTCGCAATCTCTTGCAAATTGCCGACCATTCCGGGGGGTTTACTTACTCCAAGTTTTAACTAAATAACCAAGCCATTTCTCCGCACATTCCCTTATGGTTCCTATTATGCGATAATCAATAATCTGAAATTATCTGACCCGGAATTTCCCTTGAAGCAAAAATTGTTCCTTTGTTTTGCTTGTTCACTATCTACGAACATCGTCACACGGAATTCTTGATTACAATTGAATTTGCCACTTGTGAAAATAAAATCAAATCGCGCGAGAAAAAAAACAAGCGCGAGAGAGCGCGCGATAAACCAAGTACATCTCACGTGCATTATTTGTATTTATAAATAGCAAACCGCGCAAGGGGACTCTTCTTTTATTCCTCGGAGAATGTCTCGGAGAAGGTAACGACGATAGAAAGAAATACTCCTCGCGTCTCGACTCGATTATGTGATCCGCGCGGGTACATGCATCGATCGCGGTCTTAAACGTGGATATAAAGCGATTGATGTATTAGCAACGAAGGGTTGTCCGTCTATGAATACGCGAGCACCTGTCAAGAACATCGGACATTTCTACTTCTCTGGCGGGGCCGGCTATTCTCCGCGAGCATAATTCCATAAGTAGTACGAGCATTACCACGGGAAGAAGAAAGAGAGAGAGAGAGAAAGAGACTGGGAACGGAGTTACTGTCAGGAGGCCATCACAGCCTATAGAAATAGGATAATAATCAACCGGCCATAGATTCGATACAAAGACAATTTTAACCGAGGCCGGCGCGAGGATAGACGTGCATAAACGCGGCCCCGCGGCCTATCTGTAAAGGCGTTTCTATACATTTGATTACTAATTATTCTTGCTTTCAGCATGCCGGATGCAAAATAAATATGAAACTCACGTGTACAGCTTGCGCACAGCTTGCTGCTGCAACAATAACTCGGTGTATTGCAATCCGGTTGAAGTTTGTCCGATGTTTAATATGAAAATTCAAAATAAATGCGTAAACTGCGGTGTAATGAAATTATTAATATTTAGGAAAAATGGCGCACACATATAAAATGAGCATTCATAAATTTTATAAAAACATATGTATATTACTGTATTAAATCACGAAATATTTAGCATACAGAAAATAATATTTTTCTTATTTGCAATTGAAAATATATATATTGAATATAGAAAAACACTTTTTGTAATGGAGAAATTGGCGGAACACCAAATGTTTTTAGAGTTGATATAGACTAAGGCATTTATTGTGAAGCGAACGGAAAAATATCAAAATAGAAAAAAAATCATCAAAACAGGAAAACAATTATTTGATTGATTAATATTCTCGTCTTTCCATAAAAGCAAAATTTCATAATATATATTCAATCTGCTTGGCGTATGGATACTAATCTTGGCAAACCGTCAAGAAAAGAAACGAAACGCTTACTACCGTCTTACAAGAAACGTTTTTTTAGTAAACATTGTTTCTGTACTGTTGGGGAGAATGGGAAACAGCAAGAAGTGTTTTATTTATCGATCTATTCATCGGAGGGAGGCTTGAAGTGAATAATTGTCATTTTTTTCGAAAGTCAAACGCCGTCGATATTGAGCCTAGCGGAGAGATGGCGATTAGCAATATTTCCGTCGAATATATAACTCAAACAACGAATGCGAAAACCGAATTCGTGCCACTTCGCTGTTCGTTTCGCCTCGTCAAATATGGACAATAGCTCGTCGATCAAATCGATTTTACATACGCGCGCGTACATACCTATATATAGACCCTGCAGGCGCTGCAGCAACACCGTGTCGCGCGCTGCGTACGTCGTTATTTATTAAACCGACATCCTTGTACTTCAATTGGTCAAACGATGAATCGATACAGACGCTGCTCGGCGTCAAGCCTTCGTATATTATACCTTTTACACCGGAATATGTTATTATACGTATCACATATACAATATATGATTGCAACAACAAGAAGCAATCAAATGAAAATTAGATGAATAAATAGGGGAGACCGGGGCTAGTTGTGACACGGGGTTAGTTGTCAAACTGCTATTATCTTGCTTACTAAATCTTGGAAAATATTCTTCT
>QVOB01003268.1:0-24940 GCA_014839585.1 Pseudomyrmex concolor | reverse complement strand
TGAGCGCTCCGCGTGGCTCACTGACGTGCGCCCGGCTAAAAGTCGGCGCTGATTGGCTTGATTTAATCAATAATTACTCCTTTATTATAATATAAAAAAATAGTTCAGAACTTTTCGACTCAGAATAATCCTTTCTACCTGCTTACGAGCGGTAATACGGTCTTCCTGGGACACCCTGTATGTATAAATATATATATAATACATATATATGTATATATATGTATACGTATATATATACATACATATACAAATAGACGAACTCATTTCCTGAGTTCTCAACTTGTCTGCTTGCGGGTACGTGG
Source organism: Pseudomyrmex concolor (assembly GCA_014839585.1). Lineage (NCBI taxonomy): Eukaryota > Metazoa > Arthropoda > Insecta > Hymenoptera > Formicidae > Pseudomyrmex > Pseudomyrmex concolor. The sequence goes on along the minus strand of QVOB01003268.1, from coordinate 24,638 downwards.
CACGCGCATAAGATCCCCGAAAAAACACACTCTGAGAAGGATCGCTTTCACGTGGCGTGGTATAGAATTACAAAGGCGTTTGATCCTTCACGTCGACAAAGTGCTACGGCTTGTCGAGTGCAATTACTATTGCCTTAAGTGCCGCAGTTAGTTATACGCGCGATCTTCAGGTTCGAAAAAATCACTATAGCAGATGTGAGATCGACGTTTCAACGAATTACACGTATTATATATAAGTACCATTAACTCTATATATGGTAAATCAGATTTATTTTATATAAAAACAGAAACGTCATATTGTCAGGTAAAACCGTGTCAATTCTGCAAAGCCTGTATACTATTCGTTTTCGGATTGTTAGCTCGCAAAACATTTTAGCCAAAACGCGTTTCGGGCTCAATTCCAGCAATGAAAACAGATGACGCGGCTGTGATGCGGATCTGCGTTAATCGATATAATTTATACGGAGTAATATCAGTGTCGATGTGTGTGTACTACATAATTATTTACGTTATTTCTCTACATATGGTGTGAATATTTAAGCTCGACGCGCGAACTCTCACACACCCGCGCGTTAATACATCGAATGACTTAGCCGTTTATTATAAATAACGCGATTAAAAGTGTAATTGATCACACGCTCATTGACCGTATAAATTTTCGTTGATAATCTCGCGAGAGACAACGACGCGCGCGCGCGGGATAAATCACAAACACGTGACAGTTCGCGCCGCATGTAATACAATTTTTCGCGGCGTCCGCGCGAAGCGATAAGGACGATAAATGCGACTGATATATTAGAAACGTGCGTATTATTCGCGTTGGAACGCATGAAAAGGAAACTATACGCGATGTACATCAAGTCATATAAAACTCTAATCATCGTCATTAATAATCGGATAGCATTGCAAGCGTTGGCTGTCGCGATGTGTTTACGAAGCTATTTATCTTTCTCACGCAGCGCACTAATTATGGCTCGAGTAATTGTGGCTGGATTTTGCCGTTAATGAGAAACTGGTTATCGACGCAAGTACGGGTCATTTTGATAGTTTCGCACTGTTTCCATCGAACGTGATAACAATCATCTACATGCGTTTGCAGAGAGTTATTTTTAATTATTTTCGACATCCTTTATAAACGATAAAAATAATTTATTTAATGTTTTAACACATGTGTAATAACAATTCTCATTTTTACACATCGACAAAATGTAAAAAGGTTTCTTTTCACTCGCGTGGATTTGCACAAACGCATTCTTTTTATATCGAGTATTCACATTTGACGTTGGTCGCACGTATGCAATTGCAGTTATTTTCGAACGTATCGGATATACGTTCTGTTTATTGCAATCGCTAAGTAACTGCGTAACGTAACACCTAATAGCGCGAAATGTTGTATAAAACGTGGTTTACGTGTCGACTATGCTTTGTTTATTGATATAATGTTGCACGATTGTTCGAGAGTATCAATGCTTTATTATATCTTGTTACTATAAGCTCTTCATATCGTCACATTCTCTGCGCGCAACATTCATTATACATTAAAAAAAAAAAGTAACAATAGAAATAAAATATTCCTCTATAAATGACTGGCTACTGAGTAGTTACTATCAGAGTTTCAGAAGGAGGTTAGTTGCATGACCAAGTTAGTTTATGTGCGTTTGTTTGCGTATCGCTTAAGCACGTGTAGGACATTGTTCAGTTGACGAGAAACTTGATTGCGCTCGATCAACAGGTCTTAAGATCGTGACAAGTGCCGCTTTACACATAGAGAGATGGTGTGTCGCGCTTGAGCAAGCAAGCGTGACAAGTGCAAGTGTATTGGAATCTTGAACTTTGATTTACGTAGCAGCGCCGCACACCGACCTGTGTGAAGGATCGTTGATGGCACACCAGCGCGGATTAACACATTCGCGAGCACATGGCCAACCATTCTACATGCCGCATTAAAAGCTAACACGCGCAATGTATCTATAGAATCTATGTACCATTTTATTATTTAATGAGATAAAATTTGTCGTCTTTGTGTGTGTAAAAAATTGAGCTTTTTAATTTTTGAGCTACAATAAGTACGTAGATATTTAATACTGACATTTGAATAAAATATTGTTTTGCTCATTTACGCTTCATTATCTCTTCTTACTTTTGTACAAACGTGTGATAAAAGTCGAGAGAAAGCCATAAATCAAATGGCTGACGTTCTATTTATGGTTATCTATATGTATCAGGATTTTTTGGGGAATTAAAGAGATCATTTTTATTGATACAAGTGTCTTGGTCGCGTCTGTTTGTCGGCTGTTGTATATAATAGGAACAACACTCGATACGTCTTTTCGTGCGACGTTAGTTCGCGAGTAATTAAGTGCCGGAATGAAGATTGATTAACCACGCGTGCGGATGCTCGTTAAGATCTCATCGCTTTTGTATCGCGGAAGCTTGTCGAAAGCTTCTCTTGTCCGCTCGTGTTTTTGCGTCTATTCAAGACTTAAGAAAGATGTTAACATTTGATCGAGAGAAGAAAACAGTAAAAGACGACCAGCTACAAATAGCGGAGTTAATTGCAAAAACTTGACATCATTGACGTTAGTCTATCGATTATAAGATTAAGTTCTTCTTGCGTACACCTTTCTAAAATAAATTGAAAATTGAAATGTTTAATAGTCTTACGTTAAATACACTATACATTAAATATTCTTAAAATAATATAAAAATTGAACGTTTAATAGTCCTACGTTAAATACACCACGCGTTAAATATTCTTAAAATAATTGAAACTCAACATTTTGCAACATTATCTCTACGCGTTTTCATCGCGTCTTCTCTCTGTTTGTCTGTCTGTGTCTCTCTCTCTCTCTCTCTCTCTCTCTCTCTGGGTACATTTATAAATAAAATAATTTTAGGAAAATACCACGTATCAAAGATTTCCGTGATACGTTTCATCAATTCGTAAAGCACGATATTTGCGACCGGAAAATTAATTCGGACGCGCTTTTTCAACGGGCGGTACGTGACAAACGTAAAAATTAAAAGTTCCGTACTGTCGCCGGTGTCGCGGGCATTTTGTATTCAGGATTAATCGGCGAACACTCGCTTTTCTAGACAAGTCACGCTTTAAACCCCCGCCGCTGCGACCGCGATATCTCGCGAAGAACGACAGAATTACTCTAGCCTTATCGTTAGTCGTTAACCCGCGTGCCCGTTTCCAAGTAATACGTAGCAGTCCGCCGGCGGAATTGCGTCGGGAGAAAAATAGCCCGGGAGAAATTCCGCAACGTTAGCATGTCGTACAGCGCCCGTCTACGGTCGCTCTGTTGGGGAGTAAGTGTCCCGGGCGAATGAGAAATTTCCGTGGGAATTTTAATTGAGCTTCTGACGACTTGGAGATGCAATAAGCGCGAGAGAGGTGGTGTGCGAGGCGATGACTCTGATCTCGTCCACCGCCGGGCACTTTTCTACCGAGTAAAAACTCAGTCGCGCGGTTGGAGTTCGCGTAATCCGCGTAAATACGTTTTTACGTGCTTGTCATCACCAACACGTCGTGGTTGCTTCCGTCTCTTAGTTTTGTTTCCGAGCTTTTGCTCGTTCTTCGTGTTCGCTTCATTTCAATAAATCCGTGACGAACACATTTTTAAAGCTTTTATTTATCCGGTTGTCTCACAAAAAATTGCGAGTAACACATTTAATAGTCTTTTCCAGTGCATCTTTTTCAGCTGTTGTTTGCTTCACAAGAAAAAAATTTTGCAATTAAAATTTATCTGAATCTATCTGAATTTTTTGTTTCATCAACAAAACGTTTTATTAGCAAAACAAAAATCTCAGAAGGTTTAAAGCAAAAGTTTTCTTGCCATGTAGTAACTGATCTTGCTATTCAAAACTTTTTTTCCATGGGAAACTTTGTTTCTTTTCTTGTAAAATAATAAGTAATATATTCGAACAATTTAACATCTCTCCATTTCGCATTAACGGGCATCTGCATTGTGTGTTATGTGTAGCAGATGTGTATTATGCTATAAGATATATCTTAACGTCAATGTTCATGTCTGGAATACTCGGAAACTGGCAGCGGGATAACACGACGAGTAGGATAGTCGTCAACCGAGCACCTTTCCTCCACGCTGTCAGCGACGGAGACGCGATTCCGGAAGCCTCGGCGACACGTCAAGCGCAAATTGCAGTAGATGCGATGTAGGTCAAATTCTGACGCGCACCGAGTCGTCTGCGGAACTGCGACCGGGCGCAATTAAACGAATCCGCGCGAATGTAGAAGGAAAAGGGGTTCAGGTTTCTCCGGGTACGGGTTTCTCTGTGCTACACCGGGGGTCTTCCTTCTCTCAGCCCGGAAGCCCCTTATCGCGCCGGAATCATACTGTAGCGCGAGATCGAGCTTCTTGATTTACGAGCCCGGGATACGAGACTGCGCACATAACGCGGGCGCTTTTATACTCCGGACCGCACGTATGCGGCCGATCTTTTCGTACGCGCGAGAAACGCCCGCAAAACCGGTTCGTGGAATTTCGACGCGTGGAAGGCTTCGTGCGGTATAACGCCAATTTAATGGGAAGGTTGTGAAAGTGGCACGCGAAATGTACAAAGAAAGTTATCACGATCAAAATTACATACGGCTACAATTAGATTATAGTTGACACGACGAGAAGGAAAAGTCACGCATATGATACGAGAGTGAGGTCGATGACGGTTTTTTAGAAACCAAAAAAAAAAGCAACAACTACTGCATTTATTACTACAAAATATTTCTTTCGTTGTTTTTTTAGGATTCTGTGCGAAAAAACGATGTAAAATAATATTCTCACGATTTAAAAAATTCCCACAAATACTTTCCGTATGATCGGAAACTCAAGCTTTCGCATTACAACAATTAGATATTCCATTAAACTGATTGTTCACAAATGGCGAAGTGTATCTCTCAATATGCGCAATGAATATCTGCGAAAAGCCAATTAGTTTAATCGAGTTGCAGTTCACCTTCTGACGCATATCACGTGCGAAACGAAAGCATAATACAGTCAGCGACGCGACGTTCGTTTACAAATGTTATTCCGGAACGATGTGCGGAATCGCGCGGCGACGCATTACACACGTCGAGTGCGCTAAATTATTTATGCCAGTTTATTCGATTGTGGCGCTGTCAACCAGAGCGTCAAACTTTATTGTGCAGCCTGTCAGTCGCTTTGTTCCCATGTTGATGAGTTCAGATGTCAATACACTTATTACTTTTATCGTGTTTATTCATTCGTCGGAAATCCCGTCGTCGCGCAAATATTGTAACGCAAATGCGTCGCGCACTCAACTTGTCGAATTAATTTCCATCATAACTATTCATAAATTTTACGTATAAAAGAAAGTAAGGTGTTGAGATCTTGCATTTCCAATATCCCGCGATATATATATATATATATATATGTATATATATTCGCATTTATTACGTACAATCTTTCCGCAGCTTAAAATGCTTTTACGTCATTTTAACCCGGAGCGTATATAATACAATTTTCATTAATTCATTTATTCACTAACTGTGTGGTAGAGCTTATTTGTGAAACCACAAAATTGCTCCAATTACCGTCCTTTGTAGCGGCGATCCGAGACACTTCTCGACGCCAATTATATTATACATCGTTGTTCTCGGAGGTCGAGAGGGGTTAGTTGATTATCGCTATGTGTAGTAACGGAATATCGCGTTCTCGACTTACCGTAGCGAATCGCCTTTGTTTCGAGAAACAAGAATAGTAACCGAGAGAGAAACGCACCGAGAGACCGAACCGACACGGACGGGACACACACGCTGAAACGCTTGACACAGAAATACTATTATTTGCTCATATATTGTGCGCGCTCGTAATTGAACGTATTTATATTTAGCGAAGAAACCGATTCGCAATGTCGCGTCATCGTAGTCGTCGTCGTCGTCGTCAAAACGACAGCTTATATCGTTTACAAATAGTTGTTGTCCGTTAGCTAATAGTAGATTTTCATACATATATTCCAAGAATTTCTTTACAAAGAAAATTCAATTAGCAGCGCTATGTGCGAGTGATGTGCTGGTGAGATGCTGTATTTCCCTTTACGATCATTATCATAGCGTAGTCCATTAATCCGGTTATGAAATATGGCGAGACCGATCGTTAACGTCTCTCGTACCTTATTCGACACCGCAATAAATCCTGCCGGTCAAATTATATGTTGCGGGTAATGGACATTTGCGCTAATAATATACCATAATGATACTTACATTATTATTTTGCGATATACTATACAAATGATAGCTTGTTAATCGCATGACGCATTTACGTTACCGCTGTTACATGGAATTTGCCATATTATGTGCAAGCACCGTTTGTTATTACAAACAAACAGATCGTATGGATCTTTTCCGCGTAACACATTCGATTTTGTATAATCTACTTAAATGAGAACATGCTGATCATCAATGAACGTGAATATTAGTCGAAACTGTTGCAGAGACTCAAAGAAAAAATCCATACTATTGAAATTTAACGTCGTATTTTGTGCAATGCGCAATAAAATAAAATAAAATAAAAAGAATTTCCACAAATATATCGAGTCGATATTTCTTATCGTTGCGACAAAGAAGGCAAAGACGTTTTCATCGAGCGCCAACCAACTTCCGGTTGGTTCTCTTTCGTGAAAGCCGTATCTCTTTCTCGCAGCGGGTTTTAAACGAGAGAGCGAAAACGTGAGAGAAAGAATACGAGAGAAAAAAGAATTTTGTATCAGCTGCTTTTTTAACGTCAGATTGTCGCTCTTCGAATATATACAAAATCAAAATTGTTGCAAAATCACGCACGCAGCACGCGATCTGTAGCTTAATTTCCGTTTTCAACGGCAATATGGTATTGAATTTGATAACAAAGTTAATATAAATTAATACGAGTATATCACACAACTTGTCCTCGAAATTGGTCGATTTCAACATCGGGATGTATTGCATACGTGCAATATAACCTAATTTCAGAAATAAATAAAAATCTAATTAATGCATTACGCTCTAAATAACAACAGCTTTATGTAGATGCATTACAAACAATGACGGTTATTTGCAGGTAAGCATATATTTAGTTACGCAATTTAATATATAATTTAATACATAATCTACTTACTTTGTGTTTTAATTATTTCTACATGCGTTATGAGAGAGAGAGAGAGAGAGAGAGAGAGATTTATGAATTTTAGCAAAACATTGCGTTTATGAAACTTTAATTTTCAACGTGGAAATTAAAGTTGGGATTTCAGCATCAGGGAAAAAACTAGCAGTTATAGTGTATGTGTGTATTGTGTATCGTACGGGAAGAAGGAAGCGATCGCCATTCGCCGCCTAAAAGGAAGAAAGCGATCTTATGCGATCTCGTGCATCACTTTTCAATGCATGATGCGTAGAGATGCGCTGTCTATTAATACGTAATTGCTTTTATGACACTGCAAGTCATTGTGAGACGCCATTTGGAAGTCGTACCGACACTTCTGAAGTGGAGCACATGTACAGAGGGTTATAATTATTGATATTATATACGTATGAATATTAAAATACTTGCGTTCAAAACAAAACCAAAATTTGTTTAATATAAACAAAAAAAAACACGTTTGAAAACGTAATATACAGATATGTTAAACATTTTTTTTTATATAAAACTGTTTAACAAATATTTTTAAAAACACATGAGCTGTTTTTTTTTCTAAATTAATGAAAATTGTAATTTTAACAAAACTAAAAGCAAATGTTTTTATATTCCTATTACATTATTTTTATTATATAACATGTTTGCGTAAATATTTCTAAATTGTTTTATGTGTTTTATGTGTTTCAAATGTGTTATAAACAACGCGCTGAATTTTACATAGTATCGGAGCATTAGATGATGTTTTATAGAATTATTTATTTAGTTCAAAATGCTATTCTCAATTTGATATTCGTTTTAACGCGTTTTGTTGCAACATTTATCTTACTGTCTCGGAAGTGCATTTTCATTACCCACATCGTCTACATGTGTACCGGTACCGGAACCGGGCGCGGATACACGCACGTGTATGGGTCGTCTCGTGTATGAAGACCGATCCGGTATAAAAGCCTAGAAAACAGCCGGTAAGTTGCAGTTCTCACCTGACCGCCTGAAATATCGTAATGGTGAAGATGACTATCAAGGTAGAGTGTCGAAACTCGCGAAAGAGAGAAGGAAAAGTGACGCGCGACTCGGAGAAAGTGCTCGTTAAACTCACAACTTTGCGACACGTTCGGAACGGGAGGGAAAAGAGAAAGAGAGAGAAAGAGAGAGAGAGAGAGAGAGAGAGAGAGAAGAAAGAGAGAACGAGACGCAAGAACTGAAACGAAGGATTACGAAGGGAAATAACGGCGTAGGGCGACGTATTCTTGATTGCCGGTAATTAAGAAACGTATAATTGGCACGACGATGTGCGCGCACCGAGAGAAATAAATAATTCGATATAGAAGGGCGCGAAAGCGGGGAAAAGTAGCTTCACGCGCGGTTTGTCAAGAACCTAAGCAATGTTGTGAATATAAGACGGAATTAAAAGTGTCCCGTAACATTCTTCAGGTTTCTCTTAATGTAATTAGCCGGTTCACCTGGATCGTCGCGAATGTTTTTACAAACGATAATGTTGCCGCGCGGGATGTAATACTCAAAAGTAAAGTGGGCAAAAATAATACCAGTAAAGTTTAATTTTGATGTAGAGAAAAATTAAGAAGTGCGCACTGACTTACGGCAAATACTTTCTTAATTAAATTGAACGATCATTTGTTGTGTTTTTGTTGTGCTTGTTATCTGTTAAATCTCTCGTTACTCGGTTTTTATATTATATAAGGCTTTTTCTTTGTCTTTTTCTTCATAGAATAAATTGATAACAAAACCGCAAAGTTTACTTACTTCAATATTTTATTGCAGTATCTTTAGAAATCAGTAGATTTATTTATTCTTCTATGTATACTTACTTTACGTGTATATTCACTTATTCCAAGAGTATGTGTGACGTTAGATTAAATTTAAATATCTATTTTATGTATATTTTCAATAATTTGCAATTATTTTGCTTATTTGACGGATGCTTGTATTTTTCTCCGCTTGATAAAATAGTAAAAATTCTTTGCTAATACAAATAACGAAATGAGAGACTCAAGCAGAAAACACCGTTGATTGTAAAGAAGACGCGGAGGTTGATGAAGCTTACAAGCGAGAGAATGAAGAAACGTTCCCGTTAAAACGCATCTATTCCTCACTTTCAATCGAGCCACTTCCATCGGAAATGTTCGTGTTGGTTTGACGGGTTTTCTCTCTTTCTCTTTCTCTTGGGACCTTCGTAATTAAAAACGAGAGGTCGACGAACCGTCCGTCACTTCATTCAATTGCTCGGTACCGATATATATAGAAAATTTCTAGGGTTTCATCATGGCATCGAGTGAGTTTGTATACACAGGCAACATCAATCGCGTAGATCACGTATATGTTTTGCTGCAATTTCGATTCATCCAACATTCTACTACTTTGAAATATTTCAATTCATGTAGTGATCCTTTATATGTACATATTTCGTATATATATATATATATGTACATATATATACATATATATATGTATATATACATAAAACACACACATAACAAGCGCGGAAAAGTATTTAACTAGACATGTAAAATTGTTTTAAAAACCTCTCTCTACCTCTTGCTTGGACAATTTTTTTACGTGAAACTATTTCGCTCTATCAAATTTTGCTTAAAAATATTATTTTGTTGACAAAAAAGATGAAAAAAAAATCCAGCAAATTTTGTAAATCCCGATAAATTCATCCGGCGTAAATTAACTTGAGAATTTATTGCAACATGCACTATTTACTGTCATGATCGATAAGGTAACTATCGAATCGATAAACGTGCCAGAGACGAATCTCTCCAGATAACATCGATAGTGTCGACGTTAAACTTCTTGTGTCACAGGTCACCGTCGCGCTAACCATCGGTCTCGCCCTGGTCAATCGATCAATCGCCGGCGTGATACCGTTGGACAGCGGCGTTCTCCACGATCATCACGCCTCGGTCGCCAGTTCGTACATGCACTTCCACGGACCGGTTCAGGGCCCGGAATACGAGGTGAAAGTGCCGCACGTAGTGGTGGATCATTTCGGTGAGCACAATTATTTGCACGGCCACGACCACGGTGAGCACAGACATCACGACGGTTACACAGTCGACTACGTGGCGAATCCAAAATACGAGTTTTCTTACGGCGTCGAGGATCATCACACCGGCGACTTTCACGGCCAAAAGGAGTCCAGGGACGGTGAGTGAAAAGGACGACAAGTTACTTTTGCGCGTCTTCGTGACTTTCGCTCGGGACTAAGCGCGACAACGACGTCGAGTCGGGTCTTTGAATGTCGGACTACCTGTGGCGCCGTTTATCCGATTTCCAGGCGACGCTGACGTCGGCAAAAATTGCCGCGGGTAAAAAGAAAATTGCATTTCACGGAGAGTAACTTGCGAAGCATGCGAGTCTGTATGTATCTGCGAATGTGTCTATGGATGCGTGTGTGTACGTACGTCGGCGGTTCGGAACTACGTTTTCTTACTTAGATCGCGAAGTTGACTCAAAGAATTGTAAACCGTCGTCAACGACGCATCGGTGTGATGTCGCGCAGTTGTACAAAAGTGCTGTGTGCACAGGTACAAACTTACCAAAATTGAGCAAACTTCGCTGCGATATTCCTTGACGAAAGTTGGGGGAGTCGAGTTTTCTTTAGCGAAAATATTGAAGTGTTTAAAGTGGCTTATACGAGTTACGCGCTATATTGAAAGTTAAAAACTTTCCGAGAATCTTTTCGCACATGCTTCGTTTTGCTTATTTTTTTGCGCGATTCTGTGTGTAGGGAGCAGCGTGTCTGGCGAATATAGCGTAAAAGATCCCGGGGGCAGTCTCCGTGTCGTGAGTTATCACGCTGACAAAGAAGGATTTCACGCGGTGGTTCACACCTCCGGGAAGAATGATCATTCAGGCGGGGTCTACGGCGGTCAAGGACACGAAGCGGACACCCACGGTCATCTTCACGAATACGCCGCCGCGCTGTCCGCTCATGCGGGATATTAAAAATCTCGCGAGCATCACAACTATGACTGATTGCTTTTGTACCTGTTACAATTAGATTCCTAATGATATAATTAAACTTCTTTTCCTAAATCCTCAACGTTGACGTTTTCACTTCGTATACCAAAGGCAATGATGGGCAGTCGTGTCTAACATTTATACGCAAAAAAATGTAACAAAGTTGTATGTCATGTTTGTAAATATAGAGTTTATCCACTTCAATAAAGAGTATACGCGCTTGACGAAATAATAACTGTTATTTTTCTTTCTCTCTTTAAATAATCTGCTCTCTTCCTACATAAAAACATGAAATTATCGATAAAACGTAACAAGTTATATACGAACAGTGTAAATAAGAAATTGCGAAGTTAATAAAATTTTTCTATAAATAATTGGCATTTGCTTTATAGTAACCGAAAATATTTTCTATTGTTTCTCTTGTATAACGCGTTTATTGGAAATCAGTAATATTTTAATCGAACGCGCTCGCGTTTATTTGTAAGAGTCTCATTGAATTGGAGAGAGAGAAAAAAAGATAAATATAAGCTACCCGCAAGTTTGTAATTATTCAATCGTTCGTTTCAAGCGTTTCGATATTTTACCATACTTGTTTAATGAATTCATTATATATACATAAACCCTACAGCGTTTGAGAAATATATTGTTAAAGTTATAAAAATATGATGAATTATTTTCCTTGTGAGTTTTTTCCCACAAAATATTTATCAAATTTATCTAAACAAAAGACAGCCTTATTATCATTTCCATTTACATGTGGACATCTTATGTATAAACAAATTAATATATTTTACCAAAATAGTGTACAATTATATTTGAGTTGAAACGTAAATATCATTAAATATAACAAATAGTACTTCATTTTATTTTATACAAGCGTTGATTTAATAATTTGCGATAAAAATGACAAGCGCTCAAACCGATAAAACACTTGATCATCGAACAGATTATACAACTGAGCTAATTTAATAATTATTGAAAATACACGAATTCTGACGCGTATACATAACATGATAGTACAGAAAACCGACTGATACACATGGCGCAATTACTTTAAAATTGCGTCGTAAATTGTCTGCCGCAGTAATGGAACACGATACAATATGCGCATAGAGCGAAAATCATTATTATGAAATATCTTATTACTCAGCTATCGATCGTCGATATTGGGAAGCTGCGGCAGAAGTTTACGTGCGATGTGTGTGACTACTTACGAGACACGAGATAGCGTCGGATATCGCGCGTTTGATAATGAAAATAAACTGCGCATAACAGGAACACGAGTAATAACTTCTGACGCTTTTAAGTACGAGGAGATTCCAATTGCCACTAATCACAAGGGTTACCTAGTCGGGCAAGGTCGATCGCCAGCGCAATCAAAAATCCAGGTCACGGGATTAAATCATCTATTGAATATTAACGGACCCAACAGCAGTGACAGGCTGAAAGTTTTATATTAATGACGCTATTATTAAAAAAGTATACAAATGCGATAAAAAAAAGAACGTCTTTTTTGTAGCAATATGTTATTAACGTAGTTTGAAAATTTTTGTTGTTTGTTTAATTTTCTTTTTTTTTCGCAATTTAATTTATATCCTCAAGGGATAATTTTCTTGAAGATATAATTTTATGCAAAACAACTCTCTTGCACACTGTGAGCTATTTTAAATTTATGCTTTTAGTTTAGCACACGACTGTGATATTTAACAAAGATTTCTGTTAAACGTAATGATGTCTTTCTGATAAGGAAAAACAACTCTTTAATTTCATCTTATCATGTTGGAACGGTCAAAGAACGGGATACGTCGCTAAACCGCATTTTGTGCAATTCACCCGGTGATCATGGAACATCGTTTTATCGGGAGTGCTTGAAAGAAAAATGTAATCCAGTCGAAGAAGTAGCGTACGCGGTTCGGGGAAGATAAAAAGAAACACGTTCTCGCGCTAACAATGGCGCGCAGGTGTATGCCGAGATAGGGAGACAAATGTGGAAAATAGAAGAGACAAGTAAAAGAAAGAAAAATTAATCGCACACGATAAGAGCGCTCGAGAGAAATCACGTTATTACACAAATAAATTGATATATATATATATATATATATATACATATATATAAATGTATGAAACGTTCAAATCACGCTTGCGTGACCTATTGAAATCGCATCCGCGCAACTTTGCATACCGTCGTAATTCTGCGAGAGGCGAAACGGCCGCGATAATGACTGTATATGTAGATATTTCGGGGTGTTTGTGCACAGCCCCGGGAGTCGGCCGCCTGCAGCAATTTCCGCAGCACCGCGCGAGCTACTAATTACTGCTGACATCACGCTGATTATTCCTCCCGCTGCTCGCACCCTCGACAAATCGTTCGTGATCGGACGCCCCGTTCCGGAAAGAATCTTGCCTTGACGATATCGATTCCGTACGTTCGAATCTATAGGCTTCTTACTGAAAACATTTTAGAAATTTAAACAGCTTTCAAATCACACGCACACAAGCTCTTTGCTTTGTTCCTTTAGAATAAATATATAGTGAGCCAGTAAAGTAAAATTCTCTCTACAGAAGAGTCTGCTTGCAACATGTCGTGCTTACTTCTATAAATTACATCTAAAGAAGATATACAAGTAATTTTTATTTTAGCAAACAGGTGATAATAAATAGTTGATAACTGTTTACGCCCGCGAACAAATTAATAATTCATATTTCTGATTGGAACAGTTCCTACAATCAAAGCGCCTCGTCAACATGACGAGAATGTTCCGTATTCCCGTGCTTTTATTTGCGCATTCGCAGAATTATAATAATTAAAACGCGAATATGCATCATGCAACGTCATGACACGTATTCATGTATTCTATGCTGATTACTCTTTAAAAAAAAAAATCAGAACCTCTGTATAACTTTAATGAGAAGAAAAATCACATCATTTTTTGAAAAATTGCTGTTTTACCTAGTTATAATTGCACTTCGAAAATTAAAAAAAAATATTAAACTAATATCCGTATGAATTTTTCCGATTGCACTGCTACGATAATGAAAACAGATTCATTTAATCAGAGATATAAATATACACATGCAATTTATTGGTCCGATTTTTGCTTTAAAACAGAGCGTAGATATAATATATTTTGTATAATCTTTTTGCTGTAATTTTTTTTTTTTTTAATTTTATTTGGTTTTATTTGTTTTTTTTTTTTACATTATCTTTATTTGATAACCAATCAAATAATTTCTAAAAAAATTAAGATACAATAATAACATATATCTACGGTACACATACACTAAAGAACAAGTTTTATCAAAGATCGTGATACAAATTCTTATTATATGTTATTTGTTAGAATAAACATGAATATAAGATCTCTTTCTCTAAGTCTTATATATATATATATATATATATATATGTATGTATATATGTATATATACATATTTATGACCTAATCTCTGTAAACCTGGAAGAACTTACATCTTGAATATCTCGGAGAAACTCTCACACAACGATGCACTCGCAATGCTGCGCTCGACTCATAAATCCACGCACGACCAACGAGCTCGCTACAAAAAAGCACGTCTCGAGAAGTGATAGAAAAAAACAAAAAAAATACGCAGTTGATTGGCGAATTGTAACTTTTGCGAGTCACTTTTCGCGCGCGCATTCGCGAACATAAATCGTTTTCTGTATAATCCTGATAGATTTCGATCAAGAAAGAAGATTATCTGATTTAAAAACATAATCGTGCATAAATAACGGAGAAAAACTGCCTATTAAACTTTCTTGAAGGTATGAATTGTCGCAGAGTCTCTCGAATCACCCATATTAGCTATCTGACTGAGATATCATCCGCGAAACTTTTTTTGTAACAAAATACGGAACGAAACGCGATCTTTCAGCGGTGCGCTTGCATTACCAATTAACAAATTAGTAGGCACATGCATGTGCCGACGTATGCATGTGCGGAATTGGCAATTGGTACGGCCTACACACGGACAACACCGGCCAATTGAAATACGGACCCCTCCGGTTTCGCCGCGTAGCGGCGATATCGGCCATCGGCCGTTTCGAACGGCAAACCTATCGATTATCGGCCGCGTTTCTATCACTCCGTCCATTTGCAAACTGATTCATTATAATTGTAGCGTCAAAGTGGTCCGGTCGCGTTCCGCTGATGTATGCGCGATTTTACGCGTCCGCGATCGTCGCTCGTGCGCTTGTCGTCGCTCAGTACGTTTACGAGTTTATTTTACGAATAATCCGCCGCGGCCATCGCGCGATAAATCGTTCCTCGAGTTTTATCTCGTAATTGAATTTCCCGGCGTGGCGGGAGTTACGTTAACGCCCGCGCGTTACGACAGGTTGCGAAGGGAGCTGATGCTGTAACGTTGCTGTTACATGCAACCTTCACGCTGCTGGTCCGCGGAAATTGACCACGCGTGTTATTTATACACGCTACCCAAAGCGTGCATTATTTTGATATTATTTATCATGTTTATGGTGTGCAGTTTATGGTGTAAATAGCATAGCATATTACATCCGTAAATTGCGCCGACGCAGTTTGTTAGCAAACATTGTTGTAACAGGGCCGTCGTTTATTTTAGTGATCTTCCTATTGTTACTAGCGTCGAGTGCCACTTTTGTTATTATTATCTATGATTGAAATATTTAACGTTGTATTTCTATCCAACATTTATCTCGTGCGAACTAACAAATATCACCTATCTCAGCGAAATCGCGACAGCTAAATCAAATCTACTTATAAGTTGTAATTTTTATACAATTATTAGCATCACACACACACATACAAGATTGAAGCTATATAAAAATTTCATAAAAACAACTTTGAGAAATATCGTTAAAAAAAAGAGTTAAACGCGAGTTGCCACTCAACAGTTTACACGTTTTAATCCGAAGTTCATCCTAAGTCTGCAAGTAAAATTATTAAACAGATAGGCTGAAGATAGTTTTGAAGAGTTCAAGAGAGCCGTTCAAGAAATTTCGCGTTGTCAACTGTTTTTCTAAATATCCCGCGGACGAGCGAAGAAGGGAATCCTGCGTTTATAAGCTTTATTTTTTACGAAGCGGCTTGGGGCCGCGAGTTAAACTTTCCGTGAGTTTTTCTCTATTTAATTTGGAACGCGTCAGGTGGTTAGCAGTACAACGTTCGCAAAGTAGCTAAGTGGTTCAATTGCAGTGCGGCACGAAGCGCGCGGGACCGGTCTACGGTCTACTGCCGTCGCTCGTGGAAAGATTTTCGCGTGGACCGAGTGTGCCAAAGTGCCAAACGGAAGTGACAAATTTTCGACGCAGAGCGGATTAAAAAATGCCATTTCCCGTCGCTAGAAGTAACGCGGAAATGAGCAGCGTGAGAATCAAACATTTGCCGGAATATCGCAAACTTGCGGAGCGATCGGATGAATCCAGCTAAAAAAAAAATATATATATATATACGGCTTTAATCTTCCGATTCTTTTCCAAGTACCATATCTGTCTGGAAAGAAGAACCGGAGATTGACGAACGTGACTTTTTGCCATCTGTCGTGATCACAGACGAATTGAATTTCTTGTGCGCGTGTGTGTTCAAGATAAAAAAATTACGTGCGCATTTAAAAATCTCGGCATAAAAATCCAGAAAAGATGTATGGTTTTGCATGTCTGGAAAGAGACAGAAAAAAGTAAAAAAACTAAAAGCATTCCGTAAATAAAATATCTTTTCTTTTTCAAGATTAGTAAAAGGATCCATACTTCAAATGAAACATAATTGCTCTACTCATGATAATTCGAATGCTCCGACAATCGGACTGTGAACGCTTCGAGCTGGTGAAAGAATCGCGATTTTCATTGCGGAGAAGAAAAAAAAGAAAGAGAGAGAGAAAGAAGATATCGAACGAAATGAAACGGTGGCTGTGTTTAAGAGCGAACTGAATCAATAGTCTGCTGTGACCCGTAGGCTAAATGTGGGTCATACCGTTATCCAGTTCTCACTCTTTTGCCCTCCCTCACCGTTCGGTGCCACCCTCTTTCTTCCTCTTCACGCTATTTACTCTCTTCGCGCCCCCTTATTTCCGCTCTCGTTCACCTCTTACTCTCACATGTGTACGCACATCCACATACGCGCGCGCGCGCACACACACACACACACACACACACACACACATTCACGTGCATACACACGTACACATCGCTTCCGCGTTCGTTCTCGAGCACTCCGTACAATGTTACTGCAGCTTTGCTCGCGCGCGCGTACGCTGACGGTTTATACATTTTTCATAAATAAATTCCGAGGACGTTTCGCAGCAAGTCTTATCGCTCGTGGCCAACGTAGAGTGCACGTTTGCAGAATTATATGTTTGACTTTCCAACACCTCGTTTGCTATGAACGGCAATCTCATCGGTCTTGTTTCACCTGCGACCTGTAATATCGAATTAATGATCGTTTCTTAACGTTCCATAATTTTATCCCAATATCGCTGTGGCAGAGTGTTGTTTTTATTTCTAACTTCTCATATGTGAGAGAGACATTATCTCCGCAAAAGAAACCAACGTGACTTAAGATAAATCGCTTCTTCGCAATCTCTCCGAGAAGATAAGCGCGCGGTATAAGATCTTATAAGAAAAATTATCATATAGACAATAAAAAGAATTTCAGAATAAATGATGTTTTTATTCACATTAATATTCGTTGCTTATATACTTCGCGCGTACGTAATGCCGTATAGAATCGTAGATATCACGTATCTGCGGATCAGCGTGTATTTTAATATTTCTACTTTTATCCGCATCGAATGCAATTACAAATTCCATAGATCCGTGCAAGAAGCACGATTGCCCTTGTTGTAATTGCCTGCAACAGGATAATCTCGAATAACGCGATCAGCCTCGAATCTGCATGTATGATGAAATCTTGTATAGAATACAGGCACTGTGCTGATTACAAATTAATTAATGTCTGCATTATAAAATTATGATGTTATGATTATCAATGAGTGTTCGTGTCAGTTCTCTACAATATACAGAAATTTGTGTCTAATATATTCTCGCAAATTAATATTAAATATATTAAATATATATATTTAGTATTTTTTTGTATAATTAAAGAACAAAAGTATAGTTGGAACAAAATTGCAACGCAGTAAGCAGACATTATGTTTTTAATAGAGCTGGAGAACACAACACTTATAATTTACAACAAGGTGTGATTGACACTTTGTGTCAATATTAACATAAAGTTACAATTACCTAGTTGAAGATTAATTCGTGATCAACGCTTTATCGATCGATCGTACAATTTTAAAAAAAAAAAAAAAAAAAAATAGAACAATCTTTTACAATCGATTGCGTATGGGTTTTACTTTTCGAATACGTAATATCGGAATAACATATCGTGATTACGCATTACTCGCAGAGATTGCAACGTGGAAACGTACTCACCTATTTATGCATATCGCAGCGTGAGAATCGACACTCTACGAACCCGATGCATTTTGAGGACGCTCCAGAGTTGCACGATACTCGATGCTCATGCGCGAGCTTGTATATATATCTGGGCAGGATCATGTACGGATTGATGCCGCGACAAGTATGTATACTCATTTACGCTCGTGAATGAGTGAAGTATAGTTATGTGTATACAATCCGTAAAGAAGTAAGAGATAAGCAGATGCAAGAGTAATAGGAGGGTAAACTTTAACGCGTTGACGTTCTGTTGTAATAACCAATATACATATAGTTATAGTAACAGGATAAAAAAGTATAGAAAATACTTACAACACATATATATTTGATAAAATTTTTCTCTTACAATTTCACAGAGAGCCAATAAAGTCCAAACAGAATATTGTTTTGTAAATTTTAATATTTCTCCGATATTACGTACTTGAAAAGTAAAATCCACATGCAATTAATTGTAAAAGATCGTTCTGTTTTTACACAATAGCTTACCGCTCTTCGCTACATTGAACTCTACGAAGAAAATTGTACGATCAATCGATAAAGCGACCGTTGATCGCACAAATTGACTTTCAACTAGATAATTGTAATACTTAATATTTCTCAATCTAGTCTTTTTTCCCCAATTTCTTGAAATAATCTTACCGTGTATTATATGTTAAGTTTGGGATTCTCTCAAACATCGGATTTCTTTTGTGAATTTTGCTTACATATCGTTAAGCTGAAATATGCAGAAACCGCAGCAGTCACGATTTCTTTTTCTCCTAATGAATTCATCATATAAGCGAGGGAAGAAGAGTCTATTTTGCGTGAGCTGAACAAGCGTTGGCTTGAATCACTTCGACAAGGCGTGAGGATCTCGTCGAGTTTCGGCCACAACGACGCGCAAATATCCGTACAGACAGACGCGACCCTTGATAAGAAGAAAAAGAGGAGGAATCCGTTAGAGGTAGAACAAAAGGGTGCACATAGACGAAAAGCGATTTTAGGCACGAAGAGAGAACGTGAGATGGCATGGCGCTGAATATGCGACGTCACGTTTCGCGTTCAAAGTGACGCGTTAAATTCTCCGCGGAGGAACCGTCAGAACACTCATCTACAGAAGCAATTCGTTCGTTGCTCGCTATCATATTCTGGCATCTATTTAACCCTTACCGAGAGGGCTCCCGCGGGATCGCACACGCTGCAACGTGCACATAAAACGAGCATAAAACGAGTTCGACATAACGCGTATGCGCATGACGGACGAACTCGACAAGGATGAGGAGGAAGCACACAAACTCTTCATATTACCTTGTACGTTATTTATGAAACGTTTACCTACTTCGGCAAAGTGCGATTTAGAATTAATAAAATAGATAACGCTAATAACGTGGCGTATTGTTAGCTTACGAAGGATTTTGAGATTTATATAATTATAATGAAGTAACTTTCAAAGAATCAAATATCATTAATATATAATCATGTAATATTTTATTGCAACATTAATTAATCTCACTTACTTTTGAAAGATGTTATATCAGAGAAAGTGTACTACTACTTTTTATACTATTACGTAAAGCACAATTATATCAATTTCTTCAATACTTGAAAGATAATTTTGTGTTATAATAAAAAAAGGACTGTTAAAACAAATCGTTGTTAAATTTGAGAGAATTTTAACTTTTATTCTTTTACAACGCACTATTTCTTTTTTGGGATATCCTTGCATGTGGGAACGTAGTCGGCCACAGTAGTAATCCTTTTGAGATTTCTAGGATTTGTTGGAGCCAAGCCAGGACCAGAGAGGTGAAAATACGGAAGTATGGTTCGAGATTGTGTTACAAAATATTACGCTATTGTATCTCTTTTTTGCACGTGTAACACTAAATTTTCTATTATCAAAAATATATAGTAACAAAAAACGTAAATTTACGTTCTGGAACGTGATTTTGAGAAATTTATAGAAGTTGTTGTGCCGGCGATAATAATAATAATAATATCGTTCACTTTTAATAGTATTGCTGAATATAACAACAGACATTTCTAGAAGATTATGTTCGTGAATTCACTCTAGTATGTTTCCTTTCTCTTACTTTCCTTTGAAGTTCGATCTCAGGTATCGTCAAATCGCTTGTGCGCGCGCGTTTGCGACTTAATGAAGCCTTCGCCGTAATTTGCGCTTCAACTGTTTCGATCATCGTCAAGAAGCCGCGAGATAGTAATTAGCAACTTGTTCGGATTAAAGTATCATCGATAAAAGCGCATCTCTAAATCTTAGAGATGCGAAAATATTCTCGAAACACGTTAAAAACTTTTACATATCAAATCGAGAAATAATTATTTATTTTTATTTATATTTTAGTTAGTTTTATTATTAGTTTGTTTATAGTTGATTGGAACAATTTCAGGCACGTGTAGTATTTTTTACGATTTTCCCGTTGTGTAGGGCATAAAAGAAAAATATTTCTGCAAAAAACAATTTTATTATTTTAATCGATTTTTGCTAGAAAGAATGAGAAAGAGAAAGAGAGAAAGAAAAATAGAAAGAAAGAAAGAGGAGAAAAAAGCCGTGTCAAAAAGATGCGCAGCTAGTGCAATCGATAATTGACTATTGATATTGACTCGCCAATATTCCTGTAGAAAACGTCGCGTTTCATGCTCTACGTTCGCGCGACATATCGCCACGAGCGCGAACGTTTTCATAAAAATTTGTTACAGATAGGAGTGCGATATATGTCGATATGCAAACACACCGCGAAAATTGCACTGTTGCACCATAGTAGCAATGATTCTGCTCGCGGATTACGCGCGCATAAGTAAAAAAAAAAAAAAAAAAGAACAACTCCAAGGGAGGAGAAAACGCTAGAGAGAAAACCCAGTCCGAGAGGGTTATTCGTTTCCACCGAGACTTGGAAATTGGCCAACTTCCAGCGCGGACTAGATAGGCGACGGTAGTAGACCCTCTCTTCACCCGGAGTGGCAATTGAATTTTTATATCTGTCGAGCGAGAAGCGAACGGCGCGGTAAAAAATGTCGAACGGCTCTCAAGTTTGCGCACGGCACGGTATGTACCGGAGACATCGGCGAGAAATGTCATCTGTCTGATGCAACGCGGCTGTATCTACTACCGCCTTTTTTCGTTCGTCATGACGTTTCGTATTTTCGCGCGCCGTTGCACGTTGCCGTCGTCCACCACTTTCTTTTATTGTATATTTTATTATGTTACGCGTAAAAAGTGCACTATGTGTCACGGGGAAAAAAGGTAAAAGCATTCACAATAGTTTACCCCGTGTAATTTGTTTTCACATCTTTTTTAATTTCTGCAAACTAAGTTTCTTGATCACGTTACACATTATTTCGACACGTTTTTTTTCTGTAAACGATATAATCAGCATTTTGTAGAAGAAGTAGTTGCAAAAGTTTTACAACATTTTGACGAAATAAATGTGTGCGTACGTGTGCGGTGAAGAACTGTTGAATTCCAGTAACGTTCCGTTGAATACATCGAGAGAGAATTTTTAGGTAGTAGTTCTGCCGGTCCGATCCTCACAACTCATCGATATCCGTTCTCTATCTTGCTTAGAATATTTTTCGTTGACGTTTGCATCTCTGGCCGCACGTTATTGCTTCCGCGGCATTCATTGTCGTAGAAATATTTGATATGACGAAAAATATTGCGCGGATGAATTTCTGCGACGTATATAAAATATATGAAACGACCTGCGGATTCGATATTAAATTACGACGGAAAGTTCAGGAATTCGAAGATTGCATATAAACAACGAGTACTTTACGTGTGTGAAAAATTCGAAACATCTGATGGGGAAAAATGTGCTCTATATCCATTAACGATCATTGAATTTCAGCAACGACTCGTGTAACATAGAAAAAAACTTTACTGCCGTAAGAGTAGAGATTAAAGTGCGTAAATATAGCACATTTAATTGTACGCATGTAGATTTTTATTGACGTTTTAATAGGTATTGGCGAAAGTGATTTCGTAACGTTCGAGTGTTGTGTGAAGCACGTTTGCTTTCATTTTTTGCCACTTCTCGCACGAGAATCCATACGAGACGATTTCTCTCCTCTCAGACTATATTGATTATGGCACAACTCTCGTCGCACACTTCACGATTTCAAGTTCCTCGAAACAAAATTTCACGTTTCCGCGCGTGTTTATCCAAACGATGTTTCGAAGAAAGGCGAGTGAAGGTGTGACAGCGCGTAACTCTTGTTTGGCGCGTGCGCGCGCGCGCACGCACACACACTAAAATAAATGAGAAACTCGCGTTTGCCAGATGCTGCGGGACGCGACACGTACCGACGATTCTCGTGTATGCGCCATGTGACTGCTCGTCGCCGAGTCAATTACTTCCTAGTGTAGGTTAGCCGATGGTACCACCGGCTCTCAGCTACCGTCGACTTCATCTGCTCATAAATGAACCTTGTCATGTATCCCGCCGGAAGCCGCAACGGATTAGGGCGCATTTCTGGCATATCCGTCATTTTCATCAAGAACACAAGGACTTTAACGCATTCGTACACGTTACCGTTTAGACAAGTTTGTTTCACGTGGTTTCTTTGAAATTCTATCTTAATTCTTCTGATGGAATTGAAACACCGTAATTTGAAACTATCGTTTTATAAAAACTTTATTTATTTTATTGCTTTTCAGTTTTTCTCTCACAGAATGTAAGAAATTTTGTTTATTTATTATCCATCAAGTGTTTTAAAGCAAGACATGCTTTGTGAAAACTTCCTAAGCATAGCTCTTTTCCTTTTTGCAATTCAATTAATAAAGTAGCTCGCTTGCTTTTTCTATGATAAAAACAGGTGAACTGCATAATATTGTCCGTTAACTTCGCGAACGCAAACGCGTATCCATTAACTGGAGGATAATGAGGAAAGTTTTCACATTAATGCATTTTTCTAAAAAGCTGTAACACGATCATTTTCCATCACGTGCGTTTGTCTTTCGAATTTTCGTTAAAAACGCATCGATGCGATTTGTTGTTGTCTCTATTCACCGAAAGAGAGAGAATTGACGCTTCTATCAATCACCAGAAATAAGAATATTCTATAAATTACGTATCTGAATACGCGCGCGATACAGATCTCAGCGTTCGCGCGCTGTCTTTCGAAAGAAAACAATTCAGAGCGTTTCGATATCCGGAAATCACAATTTTATCCGCGCTCGCGGCCGTAATCCTGACTGTAAGACAGGTTTTTCAATTCCTGTAAGTGAAACGAAAATCCGTGGAAGCTGCGAAACTATACGGGGGGCGAGGTGAGTCGACGCACACACGACGGTATCTCGTCGACAGGCTTGATCGGATATCGAGAATCCCTTTGCGAATATTGATCTGCTCGTGTATATGTGGCGCAACAGCGATGCAACAAGAAAATGCACCAAGCGCGCGCGAGAGAACTCGCGTTACACTCATCTGCATCTCCTAACTTGAGAGAAAAGACTTTCATGAAGTAAAAAGAAACGTTGTTATAAGCATCCATTCTATTTTTCATAAGACAAACGCTTTATGCAAATGCGATAATCGATACGCGAGATACAAAGCGCGAAAAGTTTACGGTTGGGAAAACGTAAAAGAAAACAAAGAGGTTAATTTCAACACAAAAATTCGGAATTACAATTTTCCCGAGGAATACATAATGGAGTGACTTCAAAAAAATAATAGTGATAATGAAACGCGGACTTGCAAATTGATTTTCTCGCTGAGGTTTCTAGAATTTTGCGAAGAGAATTTAAAGCTTTTGAACATTGTCTATGCAAATTCAAAGATTTGCATGCACGAACATATGACAATATATATATTTCAGATAGTCTAATCTCTGTCAACAAAAGAAAAGATAAAGGGAGAAAATAGTTTCACGTAGTTTATATATCCGGATAATTATATTCCGTTTAATTTTTAAACAAAAAAAATTAATTATACAAGAAAATCGTTTTAACACTTCGTTGGAATCGGTAATTAGAAACAAAAAGAAGATCGATATATCGATATGCGATATATATCGATATGCGATATATATCGATATGCGATATATATCGATATGCG
>QVOB01003262.1:0-27526 GCA_014839585.1 Pseudomyrmex concolor | reverse complement strand
TATTACTGGCAATTACACAGAATGCCAGTAATTTTTTCGTACCACTGCCGCAATATATTACTGCCAGTAGTTCTTTTTCGTAAGGGAAGGTTTCTATAAAAAGAAAAAACTTTCAGTAATTTCATCTACTAAATAAAGATATAAATTTAGTTCTTGCCGTTATGTGTTTCCACTTTTCTCTGTAAATTTGCGAACACAGTTGTTTACTCAATATTGAATATCTTCATTCTTAGTAATTTCGACGAATTTTTGTACTTACGTTTTTCAAGTCTCATTTAACGTCTCATTTTAATTGTTAATGATAAACGCGTTTTTGGACACGTTTTTAGTCAGAGATGCCGCCACGCAGACGGATTTCGGATCTCCAGACAACGCCAGTTAGTACAGCGTGGCGGCAAACCGGCTTCAACTCTTCCGTGGACAACACTGTCGTGAGGACGATGCCGCACCCTCGCTGGCACGAGGGCGGCGGGTTTCGCGCGTTGAGGAGGAAGAGAACGATCAACGTGGTCGTGGCTTCGAGTACGCGCGCTTCAAGAGTCTGCCGGATCTTATTCGGAATCTGGAAACGCGATGAAACAAACATATATACGCGCGATATTGTAATATTCCCATCTGAAATTTTCCGCAAGCGCGTCTTGATTTCCCGCAGGGTGGGACACGCGAGAGAGCATCTTGATCGCGCGAATTCCACGCTCGTAAACGCGTGTCGACAACATACCGCGATTAGCTCCTTCCCGTGTCGCACGACGGGATCGATTACAGAAATTAATTACGGCATCAACGGGGAATACTAATCGCGCCGTTCTCGACGATGTACAGAGAGAGAGATGTTTAATCACGGCGAGAAAAGGACTTTGCGAGTATTAACGTCATTCGCGACTGCATTCATGCTTTGTTTTCCACGATTGATTATTAACGCGTGAGTGTTCACGTTGCACTAAGTGCGCTCGACCATGAAATTGCTTCTTCCTCGAACTTTAAACTTCTCGCGCTTTATTATATTAAAGTGCGCTTTAAAGTAAAGATACCGAAAATTTACAATACAGGTTTGTTCTTGCGGAAATTTTTTGATCTTTTGTTGTCTGAAGATGCAATTTATTGAGAATTTAATTGAGACGATGTAAAATATTTAGTGCGACACACTCACGCTGTACGGAGAAAATTGCGATTAAAAATTGCGTGGCGAAAAAATATTTCAACACGCAATTATGACGATTGGTTGCTCAAGAATAAAGAGCTCATCGCCGTGAGGCGTAATTTGTTATATTCGTAAAATAGTTGCACGTAATTCATAGAAAATCCGACAGAGACGCACAAGGAAAGGAGAATCATCCTTTTAATATTGCAGAATTTTATACCGTAACAAATTTTGCAGATAAAATGTTGTGTTTTACAATTATCGCAAAAATTTATTCTTTTTCAGGTTTTCTTCGAATTATTATTTGGAATATTGAACAAAACGTATTTGCCGAAAACATTTGCAAACAAGCGCAAATCAATCACATTACATTTATTTGTGTAATGTAGACGGAGTAATGCAATTTAATTACAAAAAACACGAATTATCAATTATTATGTCTTGCACATTTGTTAAAATAATAACGAACGTGTATATCTAGAGATTTGCTTTTTTACGTCAGACTTGCAAGCGTATTAGAATTGAGAAAATTTTTCACCGTATTTATAGATAGAAATAAATTATATATGAAATTACATTGAATTATTATATATCGAAAGATTCATCCGAGAAACGGCAATGACATTTCTGCTTTAAACAAGATACACGGAATCGATGCTGTATGAACATGTTTGTGGCGTTATGTGTTAGTGGAATAGAATCTTCTTGTACGTAAGAAGAAATTACCTTCCACTGACACGTAGGCTTTTCTGTTGAGAGAAGATGCCGAGACGATCGAAGATGGAACTGCTAATGAGGTCGACAACGCCGAGTCTCTCATACGCAACACGTTTTCAAATCAAATGAAATAAAATTCAACGTCGCGACTAAATTAATACATGAGATTCGCACAAAACATAATTACACTTTCGCAATGTGTAACGATACAAACACTCTTCTCTGATAAGGAAGGATTTATTTATATTAAAAAACAATTCTACTCTGTACGGCTTTATCTTCTCAAAAATTTTTCTTCGAAAATTTATGACCCGTTTTTTTCTTCTCTAAATATCTTTTCTCTCTCTTTCTCTTTCTCTCTTTCTCTTATGAAGTTATGTAAACTTAGATGAGATTTAAATGCAAATTACCATTTATATTCAAACAAGTTTGTTTTACGTTTAAGAATGTTTAAGTTCTTCGAGAGAATACTACTATGCTAGTTAGGTTTATAAGTGGTAAGAATTACAGTTTTCAGAAAGTTTAAATATTAAAAAACACATTTGGCGACGCATTTCTGTAAAAATAAACGCTGCTGTATGAGCACCTGCGTTTATGTGAAACTATAAAATTCACAGTAATATTTTATTCGACGTATATATGTATTTATTATCGTACACCGGCTGATAAATCATTAGTTTCGGCTTTCAAGGTTATCGATAACGAAGCGTATCTCAAGATGGCAATACGGAGCTCTTTGAAGCTTTTGCCACGAAAGTCTAATATCCAGCTTACGTTTGAAATCTCAAGAGGCTGCTCATCCGAAGTACTCTCATGTATTTGCATATGTGAGAAAAAGTAATTAGCTGATTAATGTATATATATATATATATATATATATATATATATACATTATATATATACACATATATATACATATACATATTTACACACGCGAGAGCAATGGCGTGTTATTTTATCCTTTGAATATATTATTCTCTTATTCTGACACGAGTAAGAAATAATAATGTTAATAATATTGATAAACCGTAAAATAATTCTTAAAAAAAAGATACTCATTTTAAAGATTCCAAATGCACGCGATATCTTACATACATTGCAAAACTATTTCATTGAAATAGTTTTTCTAGAAAAATAATCTTTCTTTTTGTTTGTGCTTTTTTCAAAAAGATCTTATCTATCTTGCATTAAGTATGCAAATCGTTAATGCCCAAAATGAGATTAATTATCGTTCTAGGTAGCTTTATACAGAAATCTCTCTCACACACACATACATAC
This sequence comes from Pseudomyrmex concolor, assembly GCA_014839585.1. Taxonomy (NCBI): domain Eukaryota; kingdom Metazoa; phylum Arthropoda; class Insecta; order Hymenoptera; family Formicidae; genus Pseudomyrmex; species Pseudomyrmex concolor. The sequence goes on along the minus strand of QVOB01003262.1, from coordinate 24,390 downwards.
ACACACACACACGCGCAAAAAGATAAGTTCTTGTAGTGTTACAAACGCAAACAAATGACTCGTGTGTTATGGAAGAAAGAGAATTATCATTCGAAATTTTTCAACGTGATAAATCGCAAGAGTAGAACTAATAGCATCACAAGACAAAAATTGAAAACAATTCTAGACATATAGCGAGAAAATTTGTGAAGGATAGATTGAAGAAAGGACAGTAAAAAATTGAAACACTGCCTGCAAACGATTTACCATCGACACGAGACAGCTCGTTGTCTGTGACGATATTCCGCGATTCGCGTTATTTCGTATCGAATCGAATATGAATCGATTTTTGTATTCAACAATTTGACATATATAATAATAATAATAATAACAATAATAATAATAATAATAATAATAATAATAATACCGACTTACGCATATAGATAGAATTTTTAGATAAGATAATTATTAACTAGCTAATTACAAATAAACGGCGACTAATTAGATTATTTGTATAACCAATAAGACTTTTAATAATCACCAACCGAACGAATGCCTTAATCGGAGGTACCTTTTGTAAATCGACAGAGCGTTAATCAAGAAAAGAAGAAGAAAATATTGTGTGAACAACTCTGCAAAGCGTCGCATGCGTCAGTCGATTTAATTCGGTTATTCATTTTGCAGAGTAAACTATAGGAATTGAACGTGCGCCGTAATTAATTTAAGTACAATAGCTGCATTTTGTATTCGAATCATATTGTTAGACCAGGGATTACATTGTTGGCGTCGTAAATCATCGCGAACTTGAAACTCCCAATCTAGACGAGTATGTATTGAATTAATGTTCTGTGAATAATTTATCGGCAAACGGGCTCTCCGCCGTCGGTTTAATGAGCAGTAATGATAATTACTTAAAAAAAAGGAGGTTTTAGATAATTATCATTATTTGAGAAACCTTCACACACAAGAGACAGAGTAATCAACTGTTTGCGTGTATAACCGATATAAATGTAATGTCCATTAGACGTCTAATGGACGCCCATAATACTGTGACGTCTGATGAACATCTAATGGAGATTTTCATGTGTGTAAGTAGACGACAGAGACGAGTGTGCGAGAACGCACAAGAGATATGTGTATATGTATTGTAAATCGTACAAAGAGCAAGACTAGCCCTATGTACATTGCAGTAAAAATCTATTTATCTGCTATGTATTGTTTTCCATATTAAAAAAAAGTTGTTAGCAGTAAATCGGACGAAAATCGATCGCAGGTCGGTCGGTAAGTTAATTATCGCGTCGATTCTAACGTGTGAAGTTTCAAACATACAAGAAAATGCCTAATTTTTAATTATTGACTAGTTATAATTGAATTTAAACAAAGCCTCAACAAACTGTTTTGTTGCCAGATAAGAATCCTTGTTATTAAAAATACAAATCCTTGTTAGGTGTAGTTTAGTACAAGTTTCTTGGAAAAGTTTTTATTAAACTTTCGATAACAGCAATATATTTAATATTATTGCAGATGACGATTGCGAACGAATGTACTGCGAAATAATGTATATAATCGTAACATGGCGTATGTTTGTCAATAAATAATCAATTCGTACAAGAAGAATATCCTTGCATCTTATTTCTTACGAGAAACACACATAACATTCTTTTGTCTGAAAAATATACATGTGTGTATATTTTACAATTTGAGAAAGAGTGTTCTCAACAAAACCAAAAAAAAAAAAAAACTACGTGTTCATATTCTAAATTTTTTTTAAATTGTTTATTACTTTGTATACATAATTTTGTTTTATTCATAAAAACAAAATATCAGAAGAGAGTTTCGTATTACAATACATTTCTTATATATCCCTTTTGCAAAATACAGAAATTGCTTAATGTAGCCGAGGTAGTGAGCACCTTGTAATGTGCTGCGATGCAAAAAAGTGGCTTAATTATTTTATTATCCGTGGTGTAGCGCAGAGTTTGCAGTTACATTAAAATATATACTTCAAAGTGTGCTCACGTAATTATACAGTAAACACTTTACATGGATTTAAAAGTGCGCATACTTTTCAACTCTGAAAACTCAATGCTATGATTAAACGCACAATTAAGCTTTAAAAATCCTCCTTTGTGGCCGCTCTTTCATATTATTATGATATGGTTTTTAATATTTCCGCTTATCCCTCACAACTATAAGCTCGCACTTCAAATTTTAGTTATTTTTGTGTCGTATCAAATGATTATTTTCAGAGAATTTTAAGAGTGTGTAAACGTGGACAATGTTTTTTTTACAAACTACAGAAAAATATTGTCTCGTGTCAATAAAATCCACAACAGGAGGATTAAATGCAATTTGGCGACAAGATCTGCGCATAGTGTAATTATTATTAACGCTAAAACTTAGCTATCGTTTATCATATTTCTTATTATATTAAACTGAAATAAACCTGCAACATGACGCACATATATTTTATAGTCGTATCAATCTTTCGATAATTGTAAAAATAATCTCACTTCTTGAACATATTCTGATATATAAATACGTATTTAAGTCTTAGTCAACTATCAAAGATTTGTTTATTTTTTTATAGAGTTTTTTATTCTTATACCGATATTAACAATTTCTGGATGAATTATTTTCGATAGAACTACGTCTCTAGTTCGAGGAATATTCCCTTTCTTTCAATAATGGCACAATTTATTCAAAAGTTAAATTATTAATTACGCTATCAATACACATTCTCAAAAAATGAAAAAGTATATATGTATATTAAATCTGTAGCGAATATTCTGCTGCAAGAATTAAAACAAGAAACAATAACGATAACTTATACTTGATAAATTTGAATCCGAAAAATCTACAAAAAAGACAATGCACTTAAAAAGTTCGTATCTAATCATTCGCGTGTTTTTTCCAATATATTTTAAAAATAGTTTTATTAGAAACATTATATATATATATATTCTACAAAAGATATATATATTTATAGTCATTCGTGTAAATATATATTATATGCTAATAGCTTATGTTTCAATTAAAAAAAGAAACATTTGCAATTATAAGCAATTTTCCTAACCGCGCAAAGTATGTGAAATATCTTTGTCGAAACTTTAATTTTTTTCAATCGTGTAATATATAACTACAAGAACCGACAAAGTTTGTTGCTAAAGAACAAAAAAAATCCAAAGTGATAGACTAAAACATACATTCTAATACGTGTTTAATATGAATCTATAATCTTTCTCATAAAAATCTCACAACGTAACAGTTGAGAATTTTGAATATGTTCTATGATACACGTGGTTGAATAGTACACACTCGTGTACGCATACTTATTTATATATCTTCAATATATCATCTTAGAATTGCGTCTTAAAGTCATTGAAACAAATTTTTTCTCACATACTCGCTTCTCGATTTTAATCGCACTCAATATATTAACATTATTTATCCCTGGTGCGTGCTGACGCGAATGAAAATTCGTTCCCATGTCGAGGCAAAACCGACATCGCAGGAATCCACGAGAAATATTCTCGAATATACATCTCAGTATTGGACGCAATACTGTGATTCTTAGTTTTTTTTTTTTTTTTTACAGAGTACATAGTACATGTGTTAGATATACACATGTGATTTCTGTACAAAATTATATTAAATGCTCTCATGTGTGTGGTTTTATATTACTTTCAAATATTTATCAAATTGGAATATTCGCGCTTTGGAAAAAATGGAAAGCAGGACGTCTTTATTGAAAATAAATGCTTCGGAATGTTAAAAATTCGCTTCAATTCGCTCAATTAAAGTTTTTGCACAAAATAGAACAAATGTATCTTATGATTAATATACAGACTTCAATATATACACTGAACATTTCATGAACTTACATTTGGATTGTATCCAGTAATATTATCGGAGATATTTTATTTTACGAGTAATCTACGCAAATCGCGGCGCTAATATATTTATATTCGTGGTAAAGCAACCAAGAAATCGTATAGTTTCAGCAAATATAAAAGTCGGTGGTAAAAATAACTGTCTGAGAAAATTTTGCACATGGTCAAAAACAGACATATCAGATTTAAATAATGGAATGCAAACAAGAAGATTTTTGCTATACACATATATGAATGACACAATTAGATATGCATATTTAACGTAAATCAAATAAGATATGCTATGCTATTTTTTTTAAGATTTTAACATTGTATTAAGTATCATATCTCTTTTGCATCATTGAAAATTTGTAAACTGTATATATGTACAAAGACTTAGTTTTTCTATTTTATACGCACTTCAATACACGCACTCAGACTCGCAACGATCAATAATTCATGATATATCCTAGCTTATCAAATATACTTTTGAGAATTGTTTCAGTTTACATTTTTTCATTTACATTTGTCCATATTATGCATATATGTATATATATAGTTCGATATGCATATTTCACAACTTACATTATAAACCTTCTTTTCCATGTGTCGTCAAGAATTTTCTTGCTAACAGGCTGCTTAAAAAAAGTCAGCCAATATGTACATTACACTTTTGCTGGAATGTAGAACTTTTCATAAATATTAAAAATAATTAAACGGCTTAATTATCCCAATATCAAATACAATTTTCAGAGTGAACAGAAACAAAGCTTATTAGTTCTTACAATTATTGTATAATTTATATCATTCTTTTTTAAAATCGCGTATTGGATTTTATATCGGCAGCGATTGCAGTCCGTGTGTACATATCAGTCAGATAACGTTATTACTTAATTATCTATAGTATAATAATCTTAAATCGAGCGCGCGAGATTGTAGCAGTATTTTTTTGAAAGGGGGGGACAATATTTCTCGTTCACACAACGTGTAATGACGAAAATGCGTGTATGAATTTTTATCATAATCAAAACGTATACGTATATGGTAATAAAACCAGCAAGTTGGCTAGATGAATAACCAGCTCAGGGAAGCATATATAATAGATTGGCACCCAAAAATGCCTCGTCATGTTATCACCATAAATTGTTAAATCGAATCGTGAATTTATCGTGTGCGCTGCAACGCTGTGAAACTAGTATAATTATTGTTAGGTTTGTTTTCAGACAGTTTGACCAATGCTTCGTTCCGATAACAAGCACAATCACGATTGTCATCACGATATTATTTACGTTTTTTTTTTTCTTTTTTTTTTTTTTTATAATGCGACGACAAACCTTAAATCGCGAGAAACGAAGTATTTTCAGACCGGACTGAAAATCTCACTGCCGAGATATGAACCGTGAGCCGATAAGTGTTGCCTACAGACCTAGATAATGAATAATTCTAGAACATTAACTAAAATAAACAACGTATCATCTGACAATGAGAAATAAGACTGCAGTAATAAGCGTTGATATACTTAGACCAAGACTATCCGCGGACGCACAGTGGAGATAGTCTTTGTGATAAAATGTGGAAGGTGGATGTTCGTCGCCTTTTTTGCACTCAACACCTTTTGCTTTGAATTCCGCCTGAAAAAGAATACAGATTTATTGATTTTTAATGTTATTGTATAATGCGCTGCGTATCGCGCGCAAAGTATATCAGATTTTTAACAATATTTTTGCACGATATTTTCTCCTTCTTTCTCTCTCGCGTACCTGGCAAATATCACGGCACGGGGGGCAAATTAGTGCACCTTTGTGCAACCAACCGTTCTGAATAATTCTTATAATAATCTCTTGTCCAGCGTGGTAACAAGTATAAGTGTAATTGCCGACCTAAAAGAATTAAAAAAAATGTTTCTTTTATTTTTTTTTAATTGAAAAACTTTATATTTCATTATCCTTGAAATGAAACATTGAAGTTTATTACGGCCTACAAAAAGTTCGCAAGTGTGTCGTGAGAATTTTTATAAGTCGCAACGCGATATAAAAAATAAAAAACTCACAATAATGTGCAGTCTGTTGGCCTCGCACTTGTACAAGTAACAACCGGAGCCCCAGTGCTGCCACTGTCGCGCTTGTTTGCAAGTTCTCTCTTCCCACATGTCATTGGTGTGATCGAAACACTTGGAATGGGGTCCGTAATTCTCTAACGCGAAATTCTTGTCCGGATCTGAAAGACGAATTTGCGTATTACACGTCTGAGAGAGGATGCGCTTTTTTCGCGACGCGCGTGCAAAGACTTACGCGGATTATTCTCCTCGTACAGGCAGTGAGAACCTCTGACCACTATATTCCGCGCTCTCCACGTGAATTCCTGTATATAAGGACAGTAATCCGCCAGAGATACCGACCCGCCGTAATATTGTTCCTCTCCCGGTGTTACGTGGGGAATTGAGTCAAAGTTCTGCAATAGAAGAAACCGTCAACCCGAAGAGATTCTTCGCGTTCCATGAATATTCACATATCGCGACTGCGGCTATACGTAGACATCTCTTGCTTATATTACATCTTGATTTTGAATATTAATATTTTCTCCGGCATTTTTTCTCTTTTTCGAATAAATCATCCCGCTCACCTGATATTTTTTCGGTAACGGTTGGGGATGTTTCACCAGATTGCACAAAGCCACTGAACTGCGATCGTCCGTGCACTCGGTCTGCAACGGATCCTGTTTCACCTTGTTGCAAAATGGATGTATTGACTTGCTTCTAAAACGTTAAAGATATATTTTCGCGTACGCAATTATCGCGACACCGTTCGCTCTATCAAACGTCATCGGTATTACTCACGACAGCAGGGATGATTTGGAGGATATCCATTCCTTGCAGGACTTCATGGCAAAATTGCATCCCAGATTTTTTCCCCATCCGAGCTCCTGCGCCATCGAGTAGTTGGCGCTATACCAACCGGTGTCCTCCATGAGTGCGAGCGTTATTCTCGAGTAAACTGGATTTTGCGTGTGCGTCCCCGTCATAGCCTCGTTCTGGATAAACGGAAAAACCGATCTTTGATACGGACGAGTATTGACTAAATTTTTCGAAAACTTCAAACCCGCGCAAATAAAAATACTGGTTCGCAACAGGCGCATAACATAACGTTTTGGTACAAAAATAAAAATCAATCTCAGCGATATTTACAGGGCTAAAAATAAAATATGAAATTTGCTTTTATCAACACTATCGATAGTACCTCATGTTGAATACCTCAGTTTTACCACGTCCGTCAATTTGATGTTTGAAAAAGACAGTAAATGTGCTTGAAATATGATTAATTTATTTAAAATAAAAGTTAGAATTGAATCAAAACAACATTAAATTCAATAAATCATTCATCTTCAATTAAAGCAAAAAATCTGAAAACAAAATTGGAAGTTTTAGTGTTAAGATAAATCTGAAAAAAAAAAAAATAGAATTTTCATAAATAATGCTTAAAAATCTACATCAAAATCGACGAATTTCACAAGTCGGATTTACATCGCGCAAGCTGAAGATATTCTCGTTTGAGGATTATTGCGTCACGGATGCACGGGGGGGAAACCAAATCAGGAATTTCGGGCGTCACGCACCTCGAACACACGCTTCTCCCAATGCGTGAGTGCCGTGCCGTCCTCGCCCTGGTCTTCCAGTTCCGCGCCCTCGAGTTCCGGGCAATTGAAGTGCGCTTGAACCTCGGCGCGTACCCGAGGCGTGACTATCATTTGCATGGTCCTCTCCACGTAGCCGCCGTGCACTTGCCAGCGGGGTCTGACCACGGTTTTGATCGTGTTCTCGCTCCACTGGTGCGTTTGTAACCTGCCCGAAACGAGTATCGAATGTTATTAGCATATGCTGATTTGAACCGGCGAGGGTCTCGTTGCTATAATAATCTCACCGCTGTGACACACCGCGCGTTACACCGGACTGCACACAGCGAATGTAGAATTCGTCCGGAATTGAGAATCGGATCCGGAAATAAATCTCGTTATATTCTCAAAAGTAGCATATAATAAGAAATAAACTTGAAAGATTCTACATTGAGAATAAGAGAGGCAAAGAAAGTTTCTAATTCGTTTTAGGAAATAAAAAGTTTTAATAATTGAACATTCGCGTCATGCAGATTTGATCACAAAAATAATCGCAATTCTTGATGCGATTATTTATTCAGCTTGTTTTTTCTGCGATCTCTATTTACATCGTCGGAAGCAGCGGATTATGTTTTTTGCATATTTAGCATGTGTCATACGGTGAATATCTCGATTTGACTTTGCGCCACTGGCAAATAAATACCCTCTCTCTCTCTCTCTCTCTCTCTCTCTCTCTCTCTCTCTCTCTCTCTCTCTCTCTCTCTTTATTTATCTCTTTCCTTCCCTTGCGTATTTTTGTTCTCCGTTCATACCCGATAAAGTGATTGATGCGATACGTCGGCGAAACGCTGTTTTCGACAGCGAGCGGCTCCTCCCCTATTCCGACATGACGGATGAATTCGCGAATGGCCATTTTGCCGGCAACGAGCACGAGGTGAAAAATATTATTACGCTTGAGCGGCAGGGCAAAATCGCTCGTCAGCATATCTCATATGCATAAATTGTTGTTTGGGGCGCTCTTGTGTAGAGAAATATCGTATATAACGTGATACAGAATACGAGTAGACAAATCGAATATAACGTTGTCGGTGATAAAGAAAAAAAAAGTTCCAATCTCGCATTATACAAGAGCAACGAAGAGGATTAAACTCGTGAAACTTCATTTCTTGCTTCCGCGAGAGCGGCTTTCAAACCTCATAGAAAAGCTTTTTCAAGTTAATTCGCGACAAATCACAGAGCTATAAAAGTGTATCGCTCGTGCGTCGTTATACACCGTAATTTGTCGTTGCAATTCTCTCTTAACTCTCTCAAACTGACGATTTCAATTTAATTGTCAAATCCAAAATGTTTAAATAATATAAACAATTTGCATGTATACAAAACGGGTAATTAGAACAAATGCGATGATGCATTAGGTAAATGGATAACTAATTAATGATAAAAGCTGTAATGAATAATGTAGAAATGTTAGAAACAAAAAAATTTTATAATAATTTCGGAGAACGTTCTTCTATGCTTAAAAAAAACGAACATCAGTGAATGCGAAGCTATATCAGCAATAAAATTATTTATCTAGAAGAAAAACAAGTATCATCTCGCAAGTGATATCTACTGCGATATCGTATCGCGTTACAAAGTCTACACATCCTTTGTCAAAATCTAAGATTACAAAGATCCTCTCCTTTCTCTCTCTCTCTCTCTCTCTCTCTCTCTCTCTCACTCACTCACTCACTCACTCTTTATCTATATTGCCGCGTAAACCTTAAACGTAAGAGGATCTCAGGAGATATTCAGACGATCTAAGGGTGAGAACGCGCGAGTTCACGAGCAGATAGATGGCGAGGGGATGCAAGGAAACCCTGGAATTTGTGACGGAGAACGCCGCCGTCTGCGAAGCGGAGAGAAACGAACGAGACGAAAACGGCTGCAACTGAAACGAGGAAGCAGAAATAAAAAGCGAGAAAGTTGGATGTGGGAGGAAAGAAAACGAAAAGAAAGGAAATTAAAAGGACGAACGGAGGGAGAGAAGGGGAGGGAACGGAGCAGCTATCTCCGACAAAAATCTCTGTCCCTCAATTTGAGTCGTGGGACGTTGTCGGGAAAGAATCATAGAACTCGCCGATAAAAAGTTCGCGAGAGAGAGTCTAAGAAGTTCCGCATGCATTACCGGAGTGGCTTCATAATTCTCGTACGCTGTGTAACTCGATGAACCATGCCTTATTAGAAGAGGAAAAAGAAAAAAAAAGAAGAGAATTTCTACTTTCGCTGAAAATCAACGCGATATAATTCACGAGATCAGCAGAAGAAACCGGACCTGAAGAGAGAGAGAGAGAGAGAGAGAGAGAGAGAGAGAGAGAGAGACAAAGAGAAACGCATTTTCTGAGAAAGTATTGGAAAATTATACACGTTCGAAGAGGACTTGTTGAGAATGCCAAAGTCATTTCACGAAATCTATTACAGTCCGATCTGTAGCTGCAAAATTTCGCGATTCCAAGTGGAAAGATTCACTCGATTCTTGCTATTTGATAAAGGAGAAGAGTCGCGAGCGAGTGAAAAAAGAACACGAGAAGACGGCGAAGAAAGAATAGGAGAAATAGCGAATGGAGAAACAGAAGGAGGAACGCGTGAAGAAGGAAGAGTTACAGTAACATCTGCCAACGCCGGGAGCCAGTTCGTTACGGTCCGTCGACTCGGATAGAAGCGGATACCAGGAATTTTCCAATTTTAAAGGCAGATATACACACCATCAGACGTCTGCTTCGAGGAAGAGAGGAAAAGAAACACCGGCACAAAGTAAAATCATGAATTAGCGGACGAAGTATCCATTTTTATCAAATATTTTAAACATAAGTTTGATGAAAGGTGAACGCAAAGATTTCGTCTCTCTCTCTCTCTCTCTCTCTCTCTCTCATCATCAGAGACGGTAAGATGAGTTCTTCGAATTTAAGCCAGTTAATGCAAACATTCCCGTGTGATTGAAGTGATTAGATTATTAAGCAGATAAGAGAATCTCTCGGCAATCTTACAACTTCATATCCTCCGGTAATACTGCAAGTGAATCTGCGGCTTCCACTCGAGAGAGAAATCCTTAATGTTAACTTTAAAATCGTAATGTTATGCTAACGGCTTAAGCTCTCTATACATTGGCAGAAATCTACGTAAAGGGAATCGATCGCAGATAGTGCGACATTTGGTATTCTAACTACAGTATCAGATATTCCTTGAATACGTAACTTCGCCGTATTTGCAATCGAATTTAAAGTACATATTCTCCATAACCAAGGAGAAGTAACTATTTTCAGCACGCGGATCGAACGTCCCGAGTGCTCGAACAATTATATCCACTTCGCGGTTTCTCGCGTGCATATAATAAGAGAACCTTAAATGTACAAGACAACGTGAAGGAACGTACTTTTCATTAAGAGGTGGTTTCCCGGTATCGCTTCTTCGGAGCGTCCTGGGCTCGCCTTTCTCGTCCCTGTAGAAAGCGTACAAGCTCACGGAAAATCCCAAAGCGTGCAGGATCTCGTGTTTAACGGTGCTCAGCAACGTTTCCAACTCCTGCGGTTTCGTGCTGATGCTTCCCGGGCACAGGTTGGCATGACCGGCTATCGGCCTGGAAGCAATTTCGTTTGCTTCAGCAGCCACGAAATCCTCTTCTCTCCCGTCTCGTGTATTTTAATTATAACGCAAATCCAAGATTTTTATTTTTTTTATTTAATTCTTTTTTGTGTCGGTTTAATCAACTTGTGATTTCTCACGAACGATATTACGATGTGAAAAGTTGCGTAACGTCGGGTGTATGTTATGTAAAATGTGTTTTCTTTTTCGAATATTTTAAGGATTTTTCCATAAGTAAGCGGGCGCAGCGGCGCGACGCACGAACATCGTCGATCTATCACGATCTCGGACGTCGCGCGAATAATAAAAATTCGCGCAATGCCATTTACATCGAGCGTGGTACGACGTGCGCGTGACGTATGTACCTGACAGACAAATTTAATCTACTCAATATGCGTTCACGTTTCGGTGCGCAGTCGTAAAGTTAGACGTCATATCACGAGCTTCTGCAATTTTCCATTACGAAAATTCGGATTCTGACGAGAACTACGGATTCTGTCGATCGTAAATTATACCTTCTCGCACATAATGGAAATAATAATTGCATCGCGCACGTGATTGTAAGTAATTTTGCAACAAATTTAAAGCAGTTCGATATAAATATTTCAGCGAGAGAGATGCAATGTTTAACAGTCATTCGCTGCATAAGTACAAAACGGAATATATTTCGCTTTAATTAAAGTCAGTAATTTGTTCGTCATTGTTAAATCTCTCGCTCTTGCACATAAATAATCTCTCTTATAAATCCTGTCAAATATTTAATCCGACGTTCTCGTGAAATATACTCCTGCCAGATGGTGTTTGCGCTTTCCACCCTTCTGTTCATACACGCAGCTTGGAATTGCGCATGTTACAATCACGGCATCGGCTTATTCAATGCATTATTAATTATGTTCTCTCGAACGTCGCGAAATATCGCGAAAATTGAACGCACTTGCTCATTTATCATGTTAAAAAAAAAAGATAGTAAAACAACATATTTTTCATCTCTTATATCGAAATTCACAATCACACGTTACGACTTTATTATTATTTTTTTTGTTGTTGTTGTTTTTTGGTGCTTATCTTAATTATGCAATTCCGTGAAAATTAATGCAATTTCTCTCTCTCTCTTATCGAACTTACCGATCCAAAGCAGCTTCCTGCTGGCAATGAGCGGCATACGCCACCGTTAAACCCTTATGACATCTCTCGGTTTGCATGGCGGATACATAAAAGACGAAATCAGCTCCGTCGATCCCCGGACCCGCTTTACTCCCCTCAGCCACCCCGCAATTGTGTCCGGTTGCGTTACACGTTCTGCAGACCTGTGCGGAAACGCACAAGATAAAAATACGAAGAGCGCGATTGGCGTTGCTCAAGTAGTTTATAATTTCAAAATTGTTCGATCAAAAAGCGCGCCCGCGCGCGCGTCTCTCTTTCGACGACGTCAAAATTTTTGCACCGACGCGAAATGACGCAGGCAACTTCGCGCCCGTCGTAATGAGCGTCAGGTACGCAAAGTGTGCTGCAAAGAAGATTGTGCATCCCGTAAACTACGGAGAATATTCGGAAACATTAACGCTGACGAACCGGAGCGGAATCACATTACCGTCGAGACATCTTCGGCGACATGGTAAATAATTTTGCGCTGTCAGCGAAATACCGTTAACAACGAGCGCGATGACGCGCCTCCTATTAAGTTATCCGACACCAATCCGCGTCTCAGAGCCACTCATCAATTAACGCCTCTCGTTTCCGAGACTGTCGTCGGAGCGCGCATCCGTTTCTGCGCGAGTCTCTGGTAATCGATCAAGATGAAGCGTGAATGAAGTATCGTCGCTTCTTATTACGCGTGAAAAGTTAGGATCACAGTCGCGACACAGTCTGTCAACGTTCGCGAAAAAAAAAACGTGAAATATCTCCCGGTACAAATTTATTCACGACTAAATTTAATGCAGAAGATGTGGCGCGATGAGCTTGATTAGAAATTATAATTTTCTGAGATTATATTAGCTCATTGAATTAAGAACACTCTTATGAATGTATAATATGCCTGATTGAATTCTGTAATAGGTCGTATATTAAAAGTTCCGCGAACCAGTAATTGAATTAAGTTAGTAACTCGCCACAGTATATTTATATATATATTAAAAAAAAATAAACTTCAATTTTTATCGTTTTATTGCAAAATTTGTTCGGGGCATGTCGAACGATATATAAACAGCGAGCTATAATTTGATCAGATATCAAATTCAACAAGACGCAATATCCAAATTAAATGCAAAGTCAATTCATGCAAATAACGCCGCGTCGTTTTTAACGCGCTACGTATACATATTATATCGCTAATGGAGTTATCAATATACAGAATTAAATCGTTATAATTATTTTCTACGGCGTGTAAACACATATAATGGGAATTTATACAATACATAAAGTAACTGATAAACGGAATAAAATTATAATAGTTGTCTGTTTGTCATATAAAATGTGGAAAATAAAATTCCATTAGCAAACGCGCGCGCGTTTGCTTAAAATTTTATAAAATAAAAGATATTTTTAAACAAGCTTTATTTATTTGTAAGCAAATCGTCGGTCCTTTCTAATGCTCGAAATAACGCCACTTGATCTACTTCTTTGACTGGCTCCGATATTTATTGCGTTGTTTAACTCGGCTTGAGAACTTATCGGGTAATTACTTACGTCGAGATGGTCCTCCGGGACGACTACCTCACCGCACATAGTAACAGGACGGCAAGTGTCTATACAGTGTGTGTGGTGGTCCTTGACGAAAACTTGACTGCTCTCGCATTTCCTGCAAGCACACGCCAAAACGACGGAAATTACTCGCGGAAAAAAGAACGTTCGCCAGATACGAGATTGTGAAATATCGCGTTTCTTCTCCTTCCCGCGCCAAAAGCGCGTGCGCGCGCATCAAATATATATACGTATATGTAATATCGTCGGAAATTACTTACAGAAATAAATTCTCGTCAGAATCAAATTGTAAAATCGCGACGTTGCATTGAACACTCGCCAGAACGAAGGCCAAAGGTTATTTAATGTGAATTCACTATGTAAATTAACGTACTTGACTTGTGTTGCGGGACATTTATTGCTCGAGTCTGTAAATATACGGAAAATCCCAATATGAATTCCCACAGCAATCGTGACAAATTTCAATGCGCGCGTTCAAGCAAAAACGTTTTCCGTATCGTATATTCATGTATAGATCTACGCGTAAATCGTCTTCGTCCCGCCCTCGGAAAATGAAATAACCGTCATCAGGACTTAAAAGTGAAAAATGCGAGATTTTATTTTTCTCTTTTATCGAAACATGAGCTCTCTCTCTCTCTCTCGCAAGAACTTGCGCGAAATTACTAACCGTCACTTAAACGAAAACACCAAGGAAGTCGGTTAAAATTACGGATATTAACGAAAGAAAAAACCAGAGAGAAGGTAGCGGAGTTAGTTTGGATACGTAAAAACATTTGCAAAACTTCGCTCATGGAGAAAAAAGTTTTAACGACAATGCAGCAATTACACGTAGCGTAATTGTAGATGTTTGTGTATTTCTACACTAGATTATTACATTACCATTGTTCCGACGGTATTCTTACAATTTATTTTCTCATAATTACAAAAAGTGGAAGAATTTTCTTACATAAAAATTCATTGGAAACTGGCAGCCAATGTTTTTTCGCTTCGCACGCGAAAATGGCGATTTGTTTAATAAACGTTCTGCGTCTTCTTTCGTGGACAAATTGCACATATTCCTACATGTCGTTGCGACGATAATTTTTTTGATTAAAAAAAAAAAAACGGAGAGAAGAAGATGTAAAAATATCCATTAGCAGTCTATGGTTATACGGTGAAAGGATAAAGTCGACCATAGATTTCACATTGTCTTTTTGGTTTTGCGCGAAGCTTTTCCGAAGTGCCGTTTGTCTTCTCTCGCGCGTTTTTAAGCGATATTATCCGTGAGAGTCAACGCATGGCAGCGACATAGTGCTTCGGGACGTCCCGATGGAACTGAAACGGCCATCGTAGGACAACGATCTTCCATCGACGCCGGACGATATCGACCGACTGCTATATATTTTTATAAGATAGAAGTGGATACGGTGACTATATCAGATACGATAGCGCAACCGACAAGTAAGGATAAAGAGGGCTCTAGGGAAAGGTGAGCACTAAGAAGGAGACGGTGCACTTCGCTAAATAAACGTCGTGACACAAGACATGTTTGACGTCTCCGACAAGAAGACGTTCTCATTCATTCTTGATGTTGCATTCAAGTCGAAAAGAGGAACGACGTGCGCTCTATACACCGGCGAATCTTTGCAAAGAAAGATTAGTTCAGAGCACAGAATAGAAGAGACACATTGGTCCTTCTACAAATATAATTTATCCCGTGTAGAAGCTTAACGTTTTTTATTAAAATTATTGTTTTAAATACAACTTGCTCTTGTGTATGTTTGAAACTGTCGCGGAAAAAAAATGTTTTGGTGCTTTGTAATAGCAAGATTAGTTGCTGTGTAGCCAGCAAGAAAAATTTGCTAAGTCTAATTGAATTTTTTGTTTCGTCAACGAAACATTTTGATCAAACAAAAAATTTCAACTCGGCAAATTTTTCTTGCTGGCCATATAACAGTAAAGCTTTTTTTTTTCCCCGAGTGATTTTTTCTTATATGCATATATTTTTTGCATCAGATTAACTTGCACGTTTATTTTTTGGTTGAAACGTTCATTGCAGTCTCACGTATATAAAACGTCAAAGTCGTGAAAATTATCATCAATATTGAGAGAGAATGTACTATAAGTAATTACAATGCACAATAGGTATATATTTCAAGCGATAATGAGGGAATTAACCAGATCGGGTATCATAAACGGTCTGATTAATTTTCGCCCAACAATATGCGGATAACGTATCCGATATTATGCAACGTTGATCATTGCAAATTGGATGAAAGACCAAGAGAATTAATTAATGCGATATTGATAATGTGAAAAACTTCTATAATATATTATTTTACACCGCACGCGATGCGAATTTATGTAATTTGCTGTTGTACAAAGTAGCACGCGCGGATTTCATTTTTTATTTTATTTTATTTTTTTTTTGTTACGAAGAGAAAACGTGCGTAAGAGAGGAAAAAAATTAACTTTCGTGTTCACACGTGAGATCCGGAAAAACTCTAATCATCCGCTAAATCTGGCTCTCCATGGTGTGCGAGGAGTGTACGTCAAGTGTTTAAGTCGCTAATCGGATCACATTCCGGCCAAGTTGATTTGCATAAAGTAAAGCAGTTTTCCGGAACCGCTCAAAGAATTCGAGATCGCCAGAAGCGGACACCTGCTCGGAGTTATTTTCATTCCGCGAAAAGCCAAAGCGCGTAATTCGTCCCCGCTGTATGTATCCAAGCGCGGGGAAAGAGGGGATGACAATATTCCCCAGTATCTCTAAACTCCGCCGCGATATATATATATATATATATATATATATATATCTGTGAATTTTCTCGGAATTTACGATTTCGATTTCGGCGTAACGACGAGTCGGAAATCGCGAGCTCCGAAATCGACCGCGCGAGCAGTCCACAGGAGAAAAAACGCTGTCCGTAAATAGTACAGCAGTTTCCAGGCAATTTACTGTTCCGTTAAGAGTATCCTCAGGCTCCTCTTCTCTCCCGCTCTCAAGATGCTTCTCGAAGAAAGCAGGAGAAAGAGAGAGAGAGAGAGAGAGAGAGAATGGAGGTGCGACTAAAGCGTTTCTCCATTGCCGACGCGAGATACATTCTTGTCAAGATAGAATCTCGCAATTTCGGAGACTTCGCGAAAGTCGGCTCGGTATCGTTGCCGATTTTTCAAGAAACTTATGCGCATTTCTCCCATTTCCCCGAGGGAAAACGAGACAATTCCAAATGCGCGCTTATACGAAGAAGTCTGACATAAAATATATACATAATAACAAGATAGTTTTATTCTTGGTTTCTAAATAATAATTCTAATAACGTTGAAATTTTTATAACACATGCGAAGTCGAATGTACGGCTTAAATCGATTGAACGATGTCCGATGTCAATGCGCGACACGACATATCGATTTTATTTCTCGAAAAAAAGAACAAATGAATAATAACAAAGAAATGAGACAATACGTTTTTCGATAAAAAAACATTTACCGACTAGCATTAAGAGAAATAAACATTATTTTTGCATTACTGTTCCAATATTCTCCGATCCCGCGCTCCGCGAAGCGCGATAGCTATTTATTTCAGATTAATTGCCTCATATTTACGCATCGTGCAAATTTAATCTAACATGGAAGCGCGGGCTTACAGAGTTAGCGCTTAATCTCTTTGGGATGACGATTGATCCTGCCAAAATGACGTTCGATCTAAATGTACATACACACATATGTGCAAACGATGAGTAAGCGGAAACGGTGTGTTCCACGTGATAATCAGCATCACGTTATATTCGTTAAGCACGTACAACATAAATTAGATCATTGTATTACTATAATTCTCCGCGTATCTCGTGAACGTGCGTTCGCTTATTAAAAAATCGCATGAACAACATATAATCGGTAACTATCTCCATCCATATTAAAAAAAGAAGAGATTTTAAAGAGTACCGACAGCGCGCGTGTTGTATTTCGTATTTTGAAATTTCGCACTTTTAATTTATTGAGTTTGGAAGATATTTTATGAGTTAACACATTTTGTCAATTATTAATTATCGGATCGAAACGCGTGCCTGTTCTAATTTCTCCGCAAACGAACGATCCCGTAGAGATGTGAGATCGTAGTTTTGAAGTCGTAGTGTTTTTGTAGGTCAAGTTTTGACTAGTATTGATATCGGAATTTTTGAATTTCGGGAATATTCTCTCGCGCGATGGCGTTATACGCTCTGACGATGACTTCCAAAGAATTTATATCGTTCAGGTAACTTAAAGGAGTCCCGAGCACTTTGAGAGCATCACTCTGCCGCACTTACCCGGGACACGTAATGCCGGGAGTACGGATTTGTTGCAGTGACACGCTTTCTGCATTACCAAGAGCTCGTTGGGGGGATATCAGTACATCTATTCCTCCCACAAAACCTAACACATCCTTCGGTTCCTCTCGAGTAGTACAGCAGCTGATGGAAACCGCATGGTTTCACAGTTATCATGCGGTTGGATAAAAAAAAATAAACGGGAGTTCAATCACGAGAATTCGCGCGGGAATGCAAGTTTCGAACTCGATATTAGTTTCAAACAAACGTGTTCGCGCGTCTTTAAGGATTTTTTTTTATCTTTAAATATTTCCACTTGCGTATTGCTTATATGAACTAAAAAATTATTTTTACATTTGTTCTTTTCAATTATATGTTCAAAACTTAAATTTTTCACGATTTTTCACATTTTTTCCATAAACAATTCTGCGCGGAATTTTTGCGGAATTTTGAAGTATTCAAATGATAATGTTCTTCATTTAGCGCTCAAGTCCGAGTCTTTGTAGCGAGCATACGAGTCTTTGTAGAGAGATATGTAAAAGCAGAAGGCGTTTATGCAGTTTACATATGTGCGCGTGTATGTAAAACTGTGTGTATATATACTCATGTATGTAATCCAAGAATGCTCATCTTCCTTTGAAAGAGGAAATCCGTCGTACTCGGCCTTTTCCTGCATCCTTTCGGAGCCACAATGGTTCCTTATATTCTCCTTGCCACGGCAAGAACGTCTAGGTGAATTTTAAAGATACCTCAGTTGTGTAATCGCCTTACCTCCTCTTTGCAGAAATTTAACTCCAACATTATCCGTGTTTGCAGAATTTGCTTCTTTTTTATTTTAATATTCACGTTTTATTATTTGCAACGAGTTCCGTCCGTAACTTAATTGTACATACCGTAATAGATAACACGGATTATAATTTAAACGTGCTATTCAGCTCAAATCTCGAGCACGCACGCACGAAGTTGAGACAGAAGAAAATTTTATCAAAGTCATAATAATATAACGCGAGAGACATACGCGAGAGAATACGCAAGAGAGAGAGAGAGAGAGAGAGAGAGAGAGAGAGAGAGAGAGAGAGAGAGAGAGTGACTGCCGCACGTGTTCGTAAATTTTGCACAGACATCGAGCGAAGTAGTTAAAGACGAAAAGTACTTAAGGGAGAAACTTGGACGGGAAAACCGGGCGGACCTCCCCCATTCACTCCGCGCTGAGTGGCACACCTGGCACGTCTGACGTATAACGCGTGTTCTACTACTTTACATGTAGGGCCTTCGTCAGCGCGCAAGAAGATACGGTCGTGCATACGTCGAGGCCCGAGTCAACATCGAGGCGAACTACTGCGTGTCAGAGCGACGGATCTGCGTACATATACATATTGTATATACATGATCGGCCGATACCACTATGCAAATGTTAGCGGATTTCATCTTGCGGTAGATCCGCGTTAATACTGACCGCTAAAGATCACGCTGAGCAAACCGTCGATATAGAACACCGGATTACGGTGATTCTCGAAAATGGCTTCTACGCACAATTTGAGTCTGCGATCGAAAAAAAAAAAAAAAAAGAAAGAACAAACATTATTCCGGCAACGGAAATAAATTCCGAGTTGCTGAGAGTGACAGGGTTGCGGGAAAAAAATCGTCAACGATGGTGATAAAGGAGCGGGATAAATGTGATAAATGCGAGTCATCGAAACGAAGATTAATGCAAACTCGTCAAACTCATATCTTTTAATCGGAAAGTACAGTAGGTCGATAAGTTTCTCGATAACGAGCCGCAGACAAAGGTGAAGAATTAAGTCGAGAAAACGCGGAAAGAGAATCGGACGAGGAAAGGCTCGTTGTCGATCAATTTTACGTAACAGCGATTGATCGTCATATCCGTCCGCTCCTTTTGCTTTGTCCGCTCGTCAGTTTGCATTGTCAGTGTGCTTGAGAAAATACAGGGAAGAACTCACCGGCGAGATCGGCGTCAAGAGTTGCCCGTTTTTTTCTCAACTCGCAGTGCAATTTGAATGCAATAACTACTTGCAATCCCTTTGTTGCCGGAATAAAAGAAGAAACTGAAGAAAATGCACAAGAATAGTCGCCGCCTATTGGCCGCCCGAGATTTACTGTCCTTTGTGGATGGAGATACTGAGACGCGTTGTAATAAAAAAGTTCGCGGATACATCAAGCATTATGATTATGCTTATATTTGTCGTCGCAATTATATAATATTGAAAAAGACAAAGAACTGTGAGAAACCTGTTCTTTATCAGTAAGAAAAATCGATAAGACGCGACTGATTGTATTTACTGTAAATTGTATTTTCCGGTTGTTTCCTTCAGAAATAGAAAATGCTACAAGACAATCGATTAAGAAACAAAACCTAAAAAAAACAAACGACATTCACGACTTATTCGTCTGGACTTTTCAATTGCGACTAGAAATGCAAATACGTCTTGGTTTCCCTAAACCAAATAAACGTACAGAGAAGTTTATACTTTCATTCATTGTTTATCGCGCGCAAAAGAAAACTAGAAATAATTTCTCACTTGAATTGCAATCTCTCTGAAAATGTGGCTGCTACTAAACTTAGAATAAGGTTATCTCTCTTTAAACGTATAAAAAATTCATTGTTGCCTTTTTCACGAGAGATGATAATTTAAATTTCCTTGCAATTCGCACAGTTTAAGCGTAAATATTTATGTATTTTTGACAATTCAAGAAAATATGTCGTGTTTCTACAGATGTATATTTCTGCAATTCCAAGTATTATTTTTGCACAGAAAAATCTTATTTCGCAATCGAGTTTTTTTTATGACGCCCGTCCATCAGTGCACGCTTCATTACTTGTTTGAAACATCTACATTAAAACATTTTTTCTTTGCACACATTCGCTGTCGTTGACACGAAGCGCGCGCAAAAAAAAAAAAAAAAGAACACGATAAACAGACGCTAATGAGTCATCTCGTGGTTTGCGGCTGAAGTTAAGAGCGTCGACGTTAATTAGAGCGGTATACATCATTATCCCTTTTCAGCAGGGTACGTTTCTCTCGTGTTCTACTTCACGTCATGTTCCGCGACGCCACGTAAACCGAATATGAGGAGAATAGATGGAAGATTGGCTCTCCTCGACGTAATTACATCTCTTGAGATGTAATTATTTGTGGACATGTGTGCAAATGAGGCACGTGCCTGATGAACGAAACGCTTCCATGTTTTATTTTAAAACAAACGTGCCAAAATTGATCGAATCATATGATCGAAATAAATATAAGAGAGTGAAAAAAAATATATGCACGTAATATAAAAAGATATTTACTCGTAAGTGTAGATTTTGTGTTAAAAAATTCTCCTGAATAATTCCGAAGAATTTCACGTTATTTCATTTCGATCAATATGGCCTATGAGTACCGACAAGTATCGGACAGTAGACTACATTTTGCAATTAGTGCGCAGGATTCATCTGCATTAATTAAACCTCCGTGTTCGGATGCTCGTTATGAAGTGCCAATCGATGTTACAGTCTTCGATGAAAGAAGATACGCTGTTACAAAAGCGATCGAGACAAGGCGATTCATACCGATGATTTGAATGCGCGAAAGAGATCCAATTACAATGCGATCTGTTAACGCACTCAAAGTTCACTAATTATTCTTTGTAATTTGTAACTCTTTTGATCCTGCGCGCACTTTTTAAAACGCGACAGACGCTAAGAAAATTTTTCATAGCTGCCAGCGGCTAATAATTAATTTTCGTGTACATGGCGTGGCAACGAAAAAAAAATATATTAAAAGTATTCTTTTACGCAGCGACGCAATACAAGTTCGAGTTAAAAAAGATCCGAATAAGCAGTTCATTTCGTTAATTAACCGGCATTAGAAAGTCCCCCTTTGTCGCAGAACAATAGTACATTGTTTTCTTCGACGTTCTTAAAAGGAAAGTACGTCTTAGAAAGTACGAGAGAGTAAGAACGATCGTATTTACGACGGATATATAAGATGTTCCTTTGAAGGCGATTTATAAAGCTCGACTGAACTCGTTCTTGACATTTTTTTTTTTTACAGCATTTTCCATGGCACTTGCAAGAGCCTCCGTTAGCACTCCTCTGAGTCTGCTCTTTTGTCGGCGTTAACTTTCACAATTTTTCGTGTTAATTAACTTGGAACAAAGAAAAAAAAAAGGATCGCGTCGTTGTAAACCGGACTTCGTTCGCAACATTTCGTCGCTCGATAAATCGAAAATTAAGTTGGCGGATTACGACGGCTCGGCGCAAATGAAAATATTAACTTTTGCTCGCGAAACGCTCTTTAATAGGAATTGTACGAATGGAGATCGGCTGCTTATGGCGCAACTTTCCGAAGAGAGATAAAAACTTGTCTACCGTAACATTTTCCGGGAACTTTACCACCCTAGCGAGACGCAAGGCGAAAGCAAAGTTTCTATATTACTTGCCGCTTCGAAGAGATTCCGGCAACGGGCTCGATCGATCCCCAACTTATTTGCGCCTAAGAAGCAATATGCGAGGCCGTTTTATTGCTTTATTTTCATGGCAACATTAACGACGATATCTGAGAGATTTACCCTTTACAAATAAAATTAAGAAGTCAATAGTTCGTAAATTGCTGCTGAAAAATACGTGTCTGCAAAGTCAACTTAGTTAAGTAACAATTAAAATGGCTAATTTAATGTAAAAAAAACATTAAGATATACAAACACACATTATTGTCGCCTTTAGTTGTTTTAAAATAAATAAATAAATAAATTTGCGTATTGTGGGCCGCTATTCTTTCTTAACACATTGAAAATCCGCCAATCCGGATTTACGTTAATGGAAACGCGCGAGCGCGCAACAATAAAAAAAAACAAACAAACAAAAATCGTAAAAAAAAGTCGTCGATTTTAACCGAATGACAACGAGCTCATTTAAATCTTACGGTCGGAATCCGATCTCGATCACGGAAACGATATTTATTCTTCAATAACAGCACTCGAAGCACGATTCCAAGTTATTACGGGCGCGCGACGCGACGGCGCGTTTATCCGGCCATCAATGTTTTTTGAACGTTGTGTACGCGCGGAAAAAAGAAGAAGATGATTGTTATCGGAACACAAATGCGAAAGTAAATTTCGCGCTCGTCTGTTGCGAATAATGGATTCGCGAGGGCGAAGAGCCCCGCATCGACGGTAGCTTGTACTGATAGCGAGTATCGCGCAGATACTCACGGGAGCCTTTTCAGCGGGGTATTATAGCCGGAGGATATTTATGAATCGAAGGAAGAGGATCTCCCCTGGAAATCTCCTAGCAAGAGATGCTATTCCCCGTCCTATCCAGTGGCGCTATCCAGTCTACCGTAATCCCTATCGGATCTGCCGAGGTTGATAAAGGAAAACCGTATGGCGCGTAGAAGAGAGAAATCCGCGTTACAGGCCCGCTCGCTCTCTCGAATACTATGTCGTTCTACGTCGTGCTTGCACATGTCCGTTCTATTGGATGCATGTACTAAACCTCCGCAAAGTCGAAGTGAAGTGTACTTAGCCGGTACATCGGAATATCCGTGATTTTCGACTTGTTCTTTTCATCCAGCTTGTACGGTAAAAAATGAAGTTATATTACTTTTAACTATTGGAGTTTTGTTTGCGTGTATATGTAAAAACCAGGAGCTTATATTATCTGTGTGCGCGACATTCGTTGAACTATTTTGTAAAAATATACTAACGCCGTCGTTGAAAAAAATATAGAATTTTCGATATAATATCATCAAAGAGACATTGCGTTTGGAAAGAAAAAAATGTCGCATAAAACAATTATTCGCCATTTTCCACGTGGCGGACATAAACGCGCATTGCAGTAGGAAATGGAACGACGACGGTCTCTTCGAAGAAGCGGTGCGCGCGGCATTCGCCGCTTCCACAATTCCAGCCGTCGTCTCTCACGCCATTCATGCGGAGAAAGAGAGCTTGAGCTACAAGCTCGACTCCGGCGAATTGGTGAGGGACCTCGCTCGTAGGAAAGAGCGGATTTAGCGGTGAAAGGTGAGAACGACGGCGAGGGGGAGCAGAAACAACGGCGAGACGGAGAGCTAAGCGAAA
The DNA here is from genome assembly GCA_014839585.1 of Pseudomyrmex concolor. Lineage (NCBI taxonomy): Eukaryota > Metazoa > Arthropoda > Insecta > Hymenoptera > Formicidae > Pseudomyrmex > Pseudomyrmex concolor. The sequence continues at coordinate 242 of QVOB01003262.1, read as the reverse complement.
GAAAGGAGGAGAAAAAGAGAAAGAGAGAACGAGTCGGAGACGGAACAAAAATAAACGCCGAGAAGCGATCCGATTAAAAGTTTGAACGGGCGTCCACTCGCTAGTCGCGAAGCGCTTGCGCCGCGCGTCCTCGTAATGGATTTTAGAGTACCAGTCAAGCGAACGTGGTACGGACCTTCGTAAATTTTTACGACGATTCCCCGCGTGCTCCGGATATCGTAAGAGCGACTATATATATATAT
>QVOB01003257.1:0-10526 GCA_014839585.1 Pseudomyrmex concolor | reverse complement strand
TCTATCCGAGCAATAATTACGAAAAACAGTGGATAGTACGATTACTCGTACGATCGGTAATAACAGGACGGTCCAGGACCCTCTTAAGAAAAAGAGAGAGAGATAAAATATGCTACAAGTCGTTCAAAAAAAAAAAAAAAAAAAGAATAGATATATCGGTTATATAGGAACGTATGCGCAGCTGTTCTTCGTTACTGTCATCAATAGTTGCCATTGATTGGCCTACCGTACTGATTTACTGTCGTTTAGTTTATTGCTCGTAGCAAATAATAATAACTGTAATTGACTTGAACGGCCTTTAAAGGTTACGGGTGATGGCTTCGACGCATACCAGAACTACCGTCGTATCATGACGCGACGCTAACACGATCACTATCGGTATCCTTGCTTTGGATCGTAACTTTTCTGAAATCCGCTGAAAGTTTATGCATGTAACTAGCGAGACCGGTCGCGCGAGCGAGATAAGATGTAGTAACGATATAGTCATTCCTTCTCAAAACACATTAGTAATAAATAACTTTCAAAGCAGCTGTGATATTTTGTCACTACATATACATAGGTACATGTTATACAGAACTGTGAACATCAATAATTGTACATGTGACATCCATCCGACATCCTAACTTTCGAACGGAAAATTTCTTTTCTACATAAAACAAAATTCTCCGAAAAGTTGTGAGATCTTTTTCGGAAATCGATGGACAAATATCTTTCCCCGCATACTGACATCCGAAAAAACGTTTGCTCGTACAATTATCAGTAATGACGCGCACCAAATCGTCAATTTTTCAAGCGACGATACTCGGCAATTAATCGATGCGTAAAGCACACCGCGACACCAGGTTCGCGAGGGATAATACCTGTCGTCCATGACGACCTTTAAAGGCCGGAGCGACGCGGCGTGGCGCGCGCGGCCGAGAGAGCCGCGAGAAAGCGAGAAGAGGGAGGAAGAGATTACTGTCGTGGCGTTAACACGATCAACGCCGTCAGCAACCGCGCGGTCGTTGCTGGATCTCTCTTCCCGGCCCGCCGAGAAGTAAATCCACTGAGTAGTAAGTTATGCGCGACCGGGAGGGCCGCGTTGCGCGCCATTAAAGCGGGTTATGCCCATTTCAAGTGGAAAATCATAAGCACCGCAAATACGCCGTCATTACTACAGACGCGCTACGAGCTCGCCACTTACTTTGTAATCATGACTAATGCATAATGCAGTAGCGACTGCGCCGCCACACACGCTCTTTCCCCGTGTTTTCTATATATCCGTGCGTGCAACACCTACGCGCGCGTCGTACGTGCACACCACGCACGTCGATTGCGCGCGCAGTCGATCTTGTTGGCGAGATCGAGGGTATTTCCTCAAGTAGGCAACAGAGAATCCTCGAGAATGAGAAAGAGAGAGATGTTTCACCAGAGGGAAAGAAGCAAATATTGCTCGCGCGACGCTACTACCGCGCGCGGAATTGGATCTTGCGGTGTGACATGTAACCGAGGCAGGAAGGTGAGTCGTTACGTGACGCTTATGAAATTCCAGACGCGTCGTTCGACCGCCCCGTTCGGGGCCTGAGACAAAAAAAAAAAAAAAAAAAAAAAAAAAAAAAAAAAAAGACTAGTCGGTTGCACGTAAAGATTATGATAAAAAAATGTTGTTACGAACAACAGCTCCGCACGTGTGAACTTTTCTCCCTCGCGATCGTTCGTCGATACGTTCGGATTTGTAACGCGACTTGTAGTGAAACCCCGTCTTTGTCCCTTCGAACGCCGTTCAACCTTGGTCAGTGCAAAGAACGATCGAAACAGCTGTTTAAAGCGGGAGGTCGCGAAACACAATGCCGTTCACGTGAGAGACGCGAACGTTTATTAGTCGACGTGGAGAGAAAGAAGAGGTGGCGATTTATAGTCAGCAACGTAAGTAGTACCAGCAACGGCTCGTCGAGAGAGTTGGCATATAGTAGCGCGGACCGAAGGTCGCGTGACGTCGACCGATTGCGTCTTATTAGAAGTCACCGCGTGTTTGACTTTACGTAGGAACGCAATGCATTCCTGCAACTAATTAGCTCCCGTTGTCTCGCGAACGCCCGGATCCGACCACTTTTCAGACTCTCTTTCGCGTATGTACCCCTTCTCTCTCAGCGTGATTTGTATACTCGCTCCTTTCTTTTTCTCAACCTCTCGCGTCTTTCTTTCATCTCACACGCTCAAGATTGCATCTGTCTGTGGAAGTTGCGGAACTCGAATTTTGGGAACGCGCGTGGAACAACAGGTATTTTAAGTGATTTATAGAAGTTCTGTTCAAGATAAATGTCCCAATGACATGTAGCAATAGCCGGACATTTATTTTAAAAATGATTATTAGATATGATTCTCAGTGCTTTAAGTATTTTTTTTTTTTTTTTTCAAAAAGATGTGATTTTAAATATTTCACGGAAAACAAGCTTGTTATTATATGGCCAGAAATTTGTCGAGTCTACAGAATGTTTTGTTTCATCAACAAAAACGTTTTGTTAGCAAAACAAAACTCTTCAGTAGACTTAGCAAATTTGTTTTGCTGGCCGTATAGAAACTAATCTTCTTGCTAGTCTTTTTCGTGTAATTCCTAATTTCATATAATATAAATATTTGATTATAATTATTTCTTTAACAATGTTCAAGTTGCTATTGTGTGCAATTGTTTACATCTGTTTTCTTTTTCTCCTATCGCAAAAAATACTCGTTTCATAACCGAAAAATTTTCAATACAAATTTCCACATGTACGCGCGCTTACGTACGTACATACGTACGTGCACTTTGCCTTTTTTTTACAAGACGCGCCTGTACGATTTCCTTCTTGTCTTCTTGCGATGTCCGGACTTTTATGGTCGCGAAACCAAGACACAACGACGTTGGTGACACTGTACGTTCGTCAGGGTCGCGCACCTGCAAGCAGGTCAGGTTGTGCGACACCACGCTCGACCGCGAAGGACTGTATCGAGAGAGGACGCCGGATAGATGTCAATGCGTACTTAGCATCGATTAACGCGACTGCACGTGATGTTACCTGTGAAAACCGCTGCTTGAATATTCAATTCACCTTCGCTTGAATTGAGCCTACGTATTTGGAAAACTCTCTTTACGCTACCAAATAAGTAGATACTGTGCATTTTGCATGTCCTTGTACATATATATTTTTTTAATCGCAAAAAGTTGATAGTTTATAAAATTTACTACATTGAAGAGTTCAAAAAGTTGCGAAGAGAAATTCTATATGCGAAAATGAAATAAAAACGCCGGGAATGTAGAGCGCCAGATTGCTGAATTTCCGGTTTTCGCGTCTCTTTTTCTCGGGGTCTCCAAGAAGAGAATCCGCAAAGGGTCGAGGGTACAAGAAGAAGATATTCTTTTGCGGTTCACCGCTTGTTTCGCCGGTGGCGAACGGTGACCTCCGTACCCTACGGGAGAAAGAAAGACACAGAAAGGAGGGGAAGACTCGAGAGAAGAGAGCACGGGACAGGAGGGATAAGAAAGGAGGGAAGAGGAAAGAGAGGGAGTTCTCGAAGGTGCGTTCCTGCGTGACGTAGCTTTCGCAAGCCATCACGCATATGTTACCCTCCGCGAGGGACACGTACGCGCGCTCACAATACGATCCGCGGGGTCATTCCACCGAGTTCTCTCTCGGACACCTCTTCTTCTCAAGCGTCGCCGTCGTCCCCGTTGTTGTGAACTTTGTTCCCCGCTCGCGCTTGTCTTTCGGTCAACGTTCCCTCTAAATCGCGCGGCGACGTCGTCGTCTTTGCACTTAACTCACGCGCTCGATCGTCGTCTCCCATTTACTTTAAATTTTAAGCTAAAAGTCTTTTATTTTAATATCAAATACGCGGCAAATATGCAATAAGTATACATAAATGTTGGGACTAGTATTTTCTTTATTCAGTTCTCGACTTACATCTGTTTTCTTACTCGTATCTTTTTCCCACATCTTTTAACAAAATAATCTTTTCACGGGGTCAGATGCTGAGACGTAGGTGTCACGAACGTCGAGCGTGACTTGCGCGCGACTCTTGCCTGATAAAGATTGACGATACGATTGTCAAAGATAACTCACCTAAAGAAATAATCTTCACAAAATTCCGACTTCCACACAATTTTTCTTCTTTCAAAGAGAGACGTGGAAAAAGTTCACGGGCTCGTTTCTTGTCTCGTGAAAAAAAAATACGATATAGATATCTGTGTAAAAAAAAGAGCTGCAATTTTTATTCTCGTGAAACGACGAGAATAATGCAATTATTCTCGCACAATAGATCGAATCTGCATGTCGAACGTGCGCTGGAAACTTTCCATACGCAATTGCATCGAGTCCTGGCACGGTTTCTTCTTCGCGTCTACATAGTCTGTCTGTCTGTCTTTTTTCTTTCCGACCGCGGGCGTTTAGCGAGAGAGCGAAGCAGGTTGCGGGCGGATGACAAACAAAGAGCACTGGTGACCTCGTCGCCTTGTGCGCGCGAGGTGCGATTAGCGGGAACGATTCTCTCTGTCTCTCTCTCTCTCTTTCTCGCGCGCGCATAGTGCGAGCGAGTGAGTCAAAAGATGTGGGAGGAAGGTAACGAGAAAAGGAAGCACGCACGGTACGAAGAAAGGATAAATGAAGGAAGGAAGAAGCCGAGTACGTAAGATGACCAAAGGTCGAGTGCTGACCACGAGTCATCTCGGTTGCGACAGCTCGTGCTGCTGCTGCGTTTGCTCTTTTACGTGCTCGCTTATTTCCATCTTGCGAAGCCAAACCGCGGTTGCGCAATACAAAAAATATTTTGCAAGAATTCGGAGATTTCGAAATGGAGTACTTTTAAAAATTATTAAATTACAACGAGTGGATTTTTCTCCTATGTTCTAAAGTTTAAAGAGATTATTTTATCAACTTTGATTCATAGTCTTCTTTAATATTATTGTAAAATATATAACAAAGAATTTATGTAATTTAGCGTGGAAGAGACAGGGTTGATAAAAAAAAAAAAAAAATAAAACAAATTTCTGGTTATTTTTTTTATTTCTATAATGTCAAACGATAACGTATTTCTCTCGGAGAATAAAATCGAGAAACGATGAAAAGAACCGAAAAAGCAGTCGATCGAACGAACATTTAGGAAACGCCCACACAGACAAAACAAGTTGCGCGCATGTAAAAACGCACGACTGTCACGTCCGCGATAAGGTAGATTAATTATCTCACCTGCGAAATTATCGAAAAGATCAGAGAGCGTAACGAACAGAAGAACGCGAAAAGAAGCCGTACACCGGAATGAGGCACTTTGCTCGATCAAAGGTCGAATCGTTGAGGGCACAAGACTCGCCGTGGCATCGATAAACGAGTTCTCTATCGTGTGCTTTCTATTTTCGCTCGTCGAGATGACATTTTCGCCATATGGACGACGAAGAATAAACGCACAACAAGTTTATTGACAAATCGATAGATAATAAATAACAAGGCTATTACATCTCATTATATTGCACACTTGAGCGGTGTTTTGACAAACGCAGAAAGAAGACATCACGGAAGAGTCATGAGATTACGACTCGAATGAGAGTCAAAGAAGAAATTGACAGTTTGAAGATACAAGACAACAGGGTCAAAGTCGCGCGATACGACAAAAAACCGCGCGAAAATCTCGCGTCGATAATTAATCGCTCCCTCCGGGTCGATTAATTATAACGTAACTCTCTCTCCTCCCGCGTCGTCAATTCATGTCAATTCTTTTTTAAGACGCGGACATGTGGCGTTAAGTGCCACGCGGGGCGGGACACAGATGACTGGAAGAACGGAATATCTCGACAATGAAGCTCAACAGGTTGCCGGCGCGCGAGTTCTCCCGTAGCGGCAATTAACACAGATGATTCTTTCGTGTAACCCTTTCATCAGGGGGGAGGGGGGGAACGACTTCAGGAAACGCGCAAGACGCATCAGGAGTCTCCTAAATCACTTCGTCGCTACATCGCCACGAGAAAAGCGACGGACGGATTTTCCGAACGAGATGACCGAGAAATAAATTAGAACTCACGTAATTTCACGCGGGACGTTTTTACTTTGAAATTAATATATGACGCATTTTTTTGTTTGTGCGTGTTTCAACCGTAACGTGCGTTCCATGTTATTCAACCGTGGTTGCGCGGAAGATGAGGACTCGAAAGTTTTGCGGAAGACTGTACGCTACCAAGAGCGTGCCCCGTGCGGCGAGCAGTTAGCATTAGGCACGATGACGAAGAAGGCCAGGGACTCTCGGCGAGATGATAGCGAGCGCGTTCGCTGACGGCTCGCATCGGTCATCCTTCTTTGCCATCTCCAACTCCCGTTTTCTATATACTTACTCTGCAAGATGCAGCATAATCTTTTAACATTGCACCTAACAGACACTTCAAAGTCTCTTACACGGGCAGAAGAATCGCAATTTCTCTCTCTTGTTTTCTTGAAAATAATTAGACAATTACATAGAATTAAAATAGAACAAATTATTATCTTTACAATCGCAGATTTCAGATAAGTGTCTGAAAATTTCCGATAAACAGTTCAGTGAATCTCCTTTTCGCGAAAGTAGACTCGCGGAGTAATATTTAGCGAAGCTTTTCTCGCGTAAGTGAGAAAATTTCCTTCCACAAATCCATGCGACCGTTGATTGCCGATTACCGCGCGCATAAATTTTCCAGTTGACACACGGAAAAACGCTTTGCCTTCGTCGAACGGTCGTCGTTGCCGAAGAACCTGCGACCTCCGCGAAGTTAATGATGACGCGCGAGTGGATGCACCTTGTATAGAGAGCGGCACAAAATTTTTTTCTGCGCGCGCGCTCGTCAGCACGCATCAACATTTCGATGTGATGTATTACTCACCGAGTAATGTCATCGGAAAACGGTTATGTGACCCCGTGTGTGACTTCCGCGGGTCGCGCACGCCGTATCTCACTGCGCACACACATTCGCTTCGTCAGCGTTCAGATCACAATTGACGCGGCTTCGCGAAGCGATCGCGCGAAGCAAAGGAACTCTTCCGAGAGAAAAAGAAAGAAAAAGAGAGAGTGTGTGTGAGAGACATAGAGCTGCTTTATCTCGGGGAACGCGCAAGAATAAATAAAGCCGAACGGTACAGCGTGTGTCTTTCACGTTCCGGGATTTTTTAGCACGGCGTCGAGAAGTTGGGATGTCGCCTTAAAGGAGCCTCTTAACGAGCTCCATAATACGATCGTAGACAAAATAACGTAACGGCAATTGAATACCGGTTTTCCTCTTTGTGATACCTATCTCGCATGCGACGTTTTACATACACAGATTCGCGGTGTAATTAATGTTTCATTGATTATCGCAGAATTGTGCGAGAGACGTGAGGAATAAAGGAATCACGCGCTGAGATTGTTTCCGCGCGCGAACGTCGCTTCTCAATCCGAAGGAGGAAGAAGCAAGGGAAAGAATCTTGTCGCGGGCAACATCCCGAAAAAGCGTGACCGATCCCCGAGTGATTGCAGTTTCGTTCGACAATATCGCAGCCCGGCTAATTAATCGCGAGCATGTCCGATGGTTTCTCGAGCGGGCGGGATATAACCGCCAAGAACGACGGGCCACCCACAAGACAGGCCGCGGTATCGTCGGCAAACGTAAATTAGCGACTTATCGTATCACCGAGGTCGTTTAAGCCTCACGACGACGGCCAGGTGAGTCGCGCGCGAAAAGCAAAGACGAGATCTCGTGACTGACTACGTCCTCCTGAAAGCGCGCTATCTGCGCCCAGTAATAACAGCGCTACGACTGTACAAACCTTATCCAGAGTAACTACGAGTTTCTATTACGAGAAATAACAATTCTAGAAAATATCTTGCAATTTTTTTTTTTTTTTTAAATTGTCATCGCGTATTCTGCACATTTCCGAGAATTTATTTTTAGAGAGAGACTGGTTTTCTTTATGACAAGGTTTCGGGTGTACCTGGACACGACGGTTACCTGAAGCCAAGTCTTCTGCCCTGACCTTTCCGAGGAAAGATCCAAAGGTCAGTGAAGAATGTCGAGATGGATTTTATTTCAGTAATGAACTTCTGGAACGTAGTGGGAAGAAAATCAAAATCCCGGATCTTTTATTTTCTCTTACGACAAGGGTCGAGCAATAATAAAAGTTAAAAAAGTTGAAAAAAAGATTAGCCGATAAATTTTCGAATTCTAAAGAGTTTTTTACTGTTAACGCTTGTTATAATATAAGAGATATGTTCGCTTACGCGCTTTGAGCGTCAGTATATCTTTGTTCTACATTCAAAGAGCAATAAAAACGGACTGGTGCTTAAAGCGCATCAAAGCGAACGCACCCCTGGAGAGCTCTTTTACGCAAGAGAAGCATCGGATGGTGTCTCGAAATATTTCGAAAATTGTACTACTGTTTATGATAAGAGAAATGTTTGTAACACAATATTTTAAAACGTAATTCTCAAAGTTAAGCTAGAACGTTGCAAGGAAAATTTCTCATTGACTTCTCAATGAAATCAACCGTATGTGATACGAGACAAATGTTCGATAAAAAAATCACTCAACTCGATGAATTTCGATGCGATACAATCGATGTAATTTTTAATTACTCGAATGACGCAAGTCGTCTCATTATAGATGATATAATGTCTAGATATCGTGTAGTCACGATTTCATACCGGGAATTGATATCTATCGGGAATGTGTCAGCATTCGTATGTGTATGCAATCCATTTAATGTTGATCGAACTAGCAATAAATCCACGCACACAATAAAAATTACGTAACTTAGAAAAAAAATTCTGAAAAATTACTTACTTAATAAATAAATTCCACGTATCTCCGATTTGTTGTTTACCAGTCACTACACAAACAGAGACAAACGATTCGAACGAATTTATCGATCTTGTACGAATAAAGAAGATTCGCGAAGAATCCGGCATTAGGCAAATGAAAGACGGAGCAATTAAATTCTCGGTGGAAGCCAGACATATGTTACCGCGTGTCTGTGACGCGACGGTCACGGTGATCGCGACCTCGAGATCGCTGATATCGCGCATTACGCGACAAATCGCCGGCCTTCGTGTATGCACACAGCTCTCCGCCGTAACGAGAGATTTGCCGATTCGTCCATTGTATCGGTGCATCGAGCCGCATTAACCGCATTCCAAGGTCCAACGACGTGGAATTTATTGCCGGGACGCGAGCGGCAGAGGCCGCCTCGCGCGGGAAACCGAGACGCGGCGCATTTCTTATTGAAAAAACGACTAATACAAATAAATCTCGAGTTGCGAAAATTTATGCATATGCGAAATAAATCAATTAAACTAACAAAAACATTTGCCACGGGATAAATTTTTACGTTTCAATTACTTTCTCTCTTTTTCAATTACTTTTAATAACAAAGTTGACTCAAATTCGACAGAACTCTGATCAAAAATGTAAGAAAAAAAAAGTCCTGTGTGTGTAAAATTCGTTTGCACTTTTCGAATCTTGTCTATAGTGAAAGTTAAAATTTCGCTGAGAGAGTTTTGCCGACTTTTTGCACTGACAAGTCTCTTTCTCTCTAGCAAAGGTTAAAGGAATTATTACTGCGTCCCTTCGACGCGGGCGATTAATCTTCTCTCCGGTGGGAAGACGGCTTTTCGTCGTGCGACCGCGCTCCACTCGCGTTTTCTCCACCTTCGTCCTCTGCGACTCCTCACGGCTGCCGATCGAGAGGAACGTTTTCGCTCGCGCTTATCTCGTCACGATGATCTGCCGACAGATACACCGCGTGCCTTGACACGTAACAATGCATGCATGAATTAATAGCGGCCGCTGCGCCGCGCTCGTACTTCTCGCTTACACAGAGATCCTACATCTTTATCGCAACCTGAGGTGTCATTTGCGCGGGACGTCGCTTCGCGGCGTCTCCCAGTTTTTCGACTTTGTCTTATATCAATTCGAAAATTCGCGAGATCCCGATTTTTCAAAAATAAATAAAATGTAAAAAAAATTTCTGTATGCGACTAATGCTTTATGAGTAAAAATAAATAAATGTCTCAAAAAATTTTTTTTAATTATTATCTCCCACAAAATATCCTTTTTCGCGAGCAAAAGAATTGCACAACTTTCTTGCGAATTCAATACGCTCGCCGGTAGTCTTCGCGGGGTGCTGTTTCACGAGTTATTAGACGTAATTGCCGTCCTGAGATAGTCTCTACGCGAGAAGAAAGAATAAAAATGTAGAAACACGTTGGCCTCGTGACGAGAATCGAATCTTCCCGAGAAGGGAAGCGGCGAGATAGAGAGAGAGAGAGCACACGGTGAAAACGCGAAAGGTTAGTGCTTCAATAAATTCTGGCGATCGATCGGGATGAACGTGCCGCGGCTTCCCGATCGATCTCGTTGTCGATTCCTCTCCCCTTCTTCCTCCCACCTGTTCCGCGGCTTCTAACGAGTTCGGTGAACGATAGAACGCGCTGAAACGAGATATTAATGATACGTTAGTTCGGCTTATATTGCTCGTGATAATTGGTTCACGTCGCAGATGTGATAATTAGTGTTCGCGACCAAA
>QVOB01003254.1:0-12044 GCA_014839585.1 Pseudomyrmex concolor | reverse complement strand
GGGTGGTATTCGCTAAAGTAGTACTGGAAATGGAGCTTTTATACGAAAGTACTCCATATCACTTTATTTAAGATTTACCCTCTCGCTCGTCCCCTTTCAACCCCCAACAAGACTCGTCCATTTCGCCGGCTCTCTTTCCCTCCTCTCCCTCTCCCTTCCCGCGCACGTCCTTCTCCTCCTCCTCCTCCTCCTCCTCCTCCTCTTCTCCTCCTCCCCTTCGTTGTTCTACCATTCTTAAGCTCGATCTTCTCCGCTGCTCGAGCGTTCTTCTGTATTGACGTCTTCGCTCCGACTTCGCTCCCTCCTCCCCCGCCGTTCACACCACCCTCCGCAGGTTTTGTTTGTTTATCCCGCTCTCAACCTCTTTAACATAATCCATCTGCTTAGTGTTTCGTTCCGGGAATTGGACGAAGCTTTCCGGCAATCGCAGAGAGAGAGAGAGAGAGAGAGAACGACTACCGTTTACCGAGCTGTCAATTATTATGCAACGTAGTTTAATAGTCGAATTCGCGAAATAATAGCTGTTTCGCAGCGCGAAAGTTGCAATTATTCTTCTTCTCGTGAATTTCTCGAGAGACACAAATACATACATATATATATATGAGTTCGTGGATTTTCGCTACCAATTTTTATTTTATAAAAGCGTGTAAATCTCGAATTCTGTTTTCCCGCGGCGCGCGCAATCTTCTCAATTAGTATACTCGCGGCATCGCTCGTTATAAGCCTAACAGCTTTCGTTCTCATTATATCCGCCACCATCTTTCCGTTCTTTTTATTCATTCCCTTCTCCTTCCCGTTCTTTCTCTGTCTTTTTCTCCTTCTCTCTTTCGTTCGTTCTTTTAATCGGCCTCGGCGTGTCACTCTCCGGGATAATTGATATTGATACGCAGTATGCACGCTCGCTGCAACGCGATGCAGCAGTTTAATTGGGCAGAAGCGAGAAACGAGGAAAAGGAAAGTAGGATTGCTCTTATTGGAAGAGCCGTCTGGGATTACAGTGTTATAAATACAAAGACAAGTAGAAAGAGAGAGAGAGAGAGAGAGAGAAGGAGAGAGTAATATAGGCGAGTATTATTCGGACCCCTGTCGCTAATTGGAGTAACTTCGCTTCTCAAACGATTGTTTATCGTCTGAGGGAAGGACTGACGCGCGCGCGCGCGCGAGCGTTCCCTCCGCAAGAAAAGAAAGAAAGAAAAAAAAAAGAAAGAAAACAAGAGTGTAACTCGCGATTTTATAGGGGGATCAGAGGCTAATTACGTCGCCGAAGCTAAACCGGGGGTTTCTCTCGCTTTGTGCGCGCGGCGAAGAATAAGTCGCATTCTGCTCTCGCATCGCGAAAATTTTTTTTTTTTTTTTTTTTTTTTTTTCATTCCGTTATAAATCCGCGTTGTACTTCTGAATCAATTCGTTAATAATTCTCCTTCACTCGGCTCGCTCACACACATACACACACACACACACACACACACATTCGGATGAATTGTGTTCGTTCGTTATCTGCCTATCTGTTTTGTGTTGAGATACTCCCCTTCCTCTTTGCCGAAGTCGCGTTATTTATAATCGGCCACGCGCCATTATTCGACGCACGCCATCCCCGTGAAAAGCGTGTGTGTCACCCGGTCGTCGTCGTCGTCGTCGTCGTCGTTTGCGATTCCAGATCGCGGAATGCACGAATCCGTGGAATCGGTTCTCGGCACGGTATGAAACGGGGCTTCGTTTTAATTAGCAGTAAACAGTCTCCATTAAACCCGAAGCGGTAAATCACCTACACTTATATCTAGAGCTTCTACCACCGTCCCTGCCCTATCTCACCCCCGCCGCACCCTCGCGGCGCGCGGCCTCGTGAGCCATCTTCGATCGGGGGGAGTCGCGCGCGCGAGGGCTGGAGGGCCGAGGGCGGCGAACGACGACGACGGGGAGGATGGGGAACCCCGTTGGCTGAGGGAGGGGTATACATTACATTTCAATTTGGATCTGTCTGTCCTTCTTGCGGGAGCGGGAGACGAGCACTCCGCCATGGACCAATGCGCTCCGCTCGAAATAGGGAGAGCTTGCGAATTTTCCTGGACCTGCTGGCAGGTAGAGCAGAGAGAGAAAGAGAGAGAGAGAGAGAGAGAGAGGCGATCCGAGGAGGAAGACGACAGCGAGAGGAATTTTCCTGCCCTGAAACACACTTACACCTCCCCGCTTTCGAGAGAGTTTTCAAAATTACACACACTTCATTAGAAAACAAGGTCATTCGCAAGCTCAACAATCGCCGCGTTCTCTCTCCGCTGTTCCGCGCACATTTTATAATCTTGTTAGAGAGAGAGAGAGAGAGAGAGAATCGTCTCGGAGCGAATAAATTTTCGATAAGGGAAAATGGAAGAGAAGAAGGCGGCGATGCGATACAGGGATGAAGAATCGGAATTATATGGCACGCGTCGCTCGTATAAACGCGTGCCATATACAATTTCGAATACGTAACAGAAGGAAGATCGCGTTACGCGAGCGCAAACTTTGCGTTTCGCACGGTATTTGCGAAAACGGCTGGGAATATGTTTCGTACGAGTGTGAGACATTGATATTGACGTGTGTGTGTGTGTGTGCTTGCGCGCGCGATATATTATTTCAATATAGTTTTAGTAAATAGCAATACAGGCATCTTCAGGCGCACAAAAGCCGTACGCAGAGGAGGGGCGTTCGCATCTCTCGGCGTTATTTCTCCGCAATGACTGCTTTTGTAAAAATCATTCGGAGAGGGGATCATTGAGAGTCTCCGTATTCGTGATGCAAATTATACTGATTTAACATTTGATGAGCTAAATTGTTTTAATTAAAATATTTAATTCGAATTTATAAAAAAAACATTCAATTCGAATTAAAATGTTCATGTACGTTTTTTTTTTTTACACTTTGATGCTCGAAGCATTAATCTAATTATCTAATTATATTTAATTAAAAAGTAACTCTCTTCGCCAAAATTATTAACATTAACATAATTATAATATAAACCTTGACCTTGCAAAAAATTATCTGAGAAACTGACCGCAAAGTATCTATTATTGAATAAATTGAATTAGATAATCTCTCTAAAAATAAAACAATGTAACTTCCCATTTTATTTTCATAAAACCCACTGTTAATAATACAGAATAATTTATGTAATAAGTAATTTAAATAATAAGTAATTAGTTACACAAACTGGTGTTAACCGTAACATCAACCATTATGTAGATATTATTAAAACAGGACTTAAATGACATAAGCAATATTTCAGTTCATTTGAACGAAAAAACCGAACTTTGCCACTATCATACGGCCAGCGAGAAAAATTTATTGAGTCTAATGAACTTTCGTTTCGTCAATAAAACGTTTTGTTGCGCCAAGGATCAATAGTAACTAATTTCTCGCTATTTTAACAAATCTTTTTTTTTCGATTTTTTACTTTACTGTACCCGTGAATACGTACACACACATACTTGCGTTATTATATTATTCTAACAATTATATTCTATTATAATCGGATCAATTTTACGTGTTTCTGCGAGTAAAATCGCACGAGCGATTTGTAACGATTGCCCCGTGTAAAAAAAATCGCAGAAATCGCTATACTCTCGCGCGCGCGGTGCTTTCGACGCTCGGCGAACTCCGCTCTGGAAAGGATCGATACACACGCTTGTAAGTTGGCGGTGTGTAGCGAGAGCGAGAGCGAGGCAGGCAGCCTCATGCCGACCTGCTCCGCGAGGAGGAGGTCAAAGGTCGAGGGCTTCGTCAAGTCAGGAACTCGTCGATCCAGTTTCTGCCTGGAATCACAGTCCCGTTTTCACCTCGAAACCCTTGAACTCGACCTGGCGGGCTGTTGCCGCCGCCGCCGCCGCCGCAACGTTATTCCGCACACGTAGACGAAGAAAAGCGGTCTTTATGACCGCTTTGACATTTGCCGAAGCGGCTACTTTCCACCTGCGACGGGGAAAGTCGCCGGAATCTTCGTTGAGATTACCGCCGATTAACGCTGTAAAATCAGTGGTGCTCAATCGCGAGGTTTTTTCCCCGGTCGCGAACTTTTTGCGAACGATCTTCCATCGCTTGATATTTGCCCTACGTGTCGCTGCACATATCGCCGAGTAGTTTTTTTTTTTTTTTTTTTTAATTATTGAACAATTCATCCTCCCGTGGTATATCTGCAATAAAAAGCGCGCACGCGTGTGCGGGAATATATGCTTTGTTAAACGGTAGAGTAATATTACGTTCAACGCGCCGACTGGTATGCCATACGCAAACGCTTGGGTAAAGGCGCGCGGAGCAAACCGAAGTCTCTCTCTCTCTCTCTCTCTTTCTCTTCTCGTAGCCCTTGTCCCGCGCTGGAGAGCACTGGACCAATGGGGTCCTTTGTAAGGTTTGGGCCCAACAAACGGGCCTTTGTCCTCCGCTAAAAGGGGGACCTCCGCGGCAGAGAAATCGAAAAAACGTTCTCTCGCTCGTTGAAATTTATTGTTTGTTTAGTCCGTCGTAGTCCGTTCGCTCTCGCTTCCGTTCGAAAACAGTTTTTTTTTCGATTTCTCAGCCACATTTGAGAAAGCAATATTCCTCTCGCGCGCTCTCCGGAGATATATTTCAATAACGCATTCTTCGAGATTACGCGCAAACACCCTTCGCGATCGCAATAAATTTTATTGCGAGAATAATTGTTATCGGTTTTGCTAGGGTATTTAGTGTTGATTATTTTTCAATTATGGTTTTTTTCAATATGTTGCGACCGCGCGCGCGCCTCAAGCAGAATTAATTCCGCCGAGCTCTGCGTTCTAAATGGGAGGTTTAAATCTATTCCGGTGGCTCGCGTGGAAAAACGGCACCCCGCCCGTCCTGCGGCAACTAGTAGTACGAGGGGAAAAAAAAAAAAGGAGAAATTGAGGGAGTGGAGTGCGAACAGGAGAGCGGGAGGAGGAGGTGAGTGAGAGCTCAAGGGGGAGGGGAGTTAACTGGAGAAGAACGTCTGCAAGTAGCAGCACGGAGGGCTAAGACGTTGTCCCGCCAACAGGTGGCAGCGGCCTCATACCCCGTCGGTGCTACCCCTCTCCCTCCCCTCTGTTTCATCCTTCCTGGCAGCAACCACGACGATAACCCGCGGCGACACCCGATAAAACGGTTGAGAGAGAGAGAGAGAGAGAGGAAGGGTAGCGGGGGGGAGGAGGGAGGTTGCACGACGCGCCGGGGTAAGTGGGTCGGGGACGGAGAAGGAAAAGAAAAACACCAGAGGGATTATCGGTCTTGGACTACTAGCGCGCGCGGCCCTGGCCCGCCGCCCTTCACGCATATTTCCTTCTTTTAACGAAAGCAAGTCGCCGCTCGACGAATTCTCGTGCGGGACTCGATTAGCTGTTGCGAGATCGTAGAAAATGCTCCGTTTCTCCGCGAGTAAAAAAAAAAAGAAAAACACGAGTTTCAGGGCTCTCGTGGATTTTTGTTTTACAATCAAAAACCACTCTGGGATGACGAGACTCTGCGCGCGCGCCGCGTCGCATTACGCGTTTTGATTTATTTATTAATTATCGCGCACACGCACACAATTCCGGTTACGTGGCACGATACGCGCGGTTTCGTCACGCAGAGCGACCATGTGCAACATTTATCAGATGACATGCTTTCTCGTCAAGATCCATTTGCCTGCGAGGGATTTATACAGCTGCATTATCGTGTCGTAACGTCAAATACTAACAGCGGACCAGCGAACGGTATCATTACAGCATCTCATAGTGGGTCACCGCATCGTCCTCCTCCTCCTCCTCCTCCCCTCGCCCTGCTTCCCTGTAACCGTATTTCTCCGCTGCAGGACACACGCCGCCGAATGTTGTGGCGAACAGACTAATGCGTCTTAATAAAAGCCCGGCCCTCGCCGACGGATTTGATACCCGATGCGAGAGAGAGAGAGAAGGGAAATCAGTTTAGCCCGCGCTTACGTAATTTCGCAACCGAACACGCAAATTGATCGGGATGATTTTAAATTTTCAAATACAACAAGCGGCGCGCGTGGAAGAGAAAAAAGAACGGGAAAGCAGTCTTTTTCAATTCCTATGTGATTCGTAAATATCTCCTCTCCCTCTTTTCCTCCCTCCCTCCCTCCCTCTCTCTGCTTCAATCCACGATATTCTAAACGTACTGCCGACCGTTACTCTCTCGATGGTGCAGCAATATTTTTCGAAACTCGATATTTCATACGTTTATGTACTATCGTCAGGAGTGTGTAAAACGCGTTTTATCACGTGTTTTAAAGCAGATCCCCGATCGCGCGCGCGGGGGGCGGGAGAAAAACTTGATCTGCGAAAAAAAAAACAAAAAAACCAGTGTTTCCTATTACATATTCGGCGTGTGTTTCGCGTTATTATTACGAATAGTAGTGGCGCGGCAATAAGTGAGTTTTATCGCGACTATATTCTCAATGTGCGCGTTCTCCTTTGTATGTCGTTTCACTTTCGCAACGCGGATCTACAACGCACATTGCGAAGCCGCGCGCGCGCTCTCTATATCCGCGAAAGGCTCAATACCACAATTAATTCTCCCTCACCCCTCGCGGGCGCGATCGTTAAATTTAATTTGCGCCAGTGTCAAATAAACAAGCGTTTACACACATTCAATTTCCATCAAGGAAGGAAGGAAGGAGGCCTGTTGTTACGTTCGGGCCGTGAGGAACTCGACTCGCGCCGGTTTTACAATCTTGGCGCGGGATCTTCTCCTCTGCGAGATATCTCGAGAGCACCGGAATCAATTATCGCTACTTTCACCGTGTGGGCGCGCCGCATCTGGCGTGTCCGGCTCTCCCACGTACATGTTGCTCTCTCTCTCTCTCTCTCTCTCGAAAGATCCAACGAGTAAAACGAGTGCGCGCGAAGAGAGTACCGCGAGAAATTAACGATCGTCAACGCGAGAAGAATCCCAGAAGGTAATAGATTTCGTTGCCAAAGTGCCAAACGCGAATTTGCGCTCCAAAGGAAACAATCGTTCTCGGGAGATCCGGATTGGGGAGAAAGACCTGAGAAAATCTATCGCGCTTTCTCGTGGCGTGAAATGTAATACAAAATAATATAAAAGTCGCCGAACGAGCCGAGAGCGGGGGTGCGCGAGTTGACGGTTGGCCTGGCGGTTGAGGCCTCTTGCAGGATTTCGAAATAGGTTTGTCGTGTTTCTGGTTGCAGTTTCTGACGAGATAAACCGCAGAGATAATCTCATTGTTCGCGTGCACGTAGCGCGAACACGCGCTACGGTTGTACATATAGTTCACATCGACTTTTCCTTGAATTACATTGTAAAGTGTTCTGTGGTCAAGACGAAAGAGAGTGTTGAATTACATTGTAAAGTGTTCTGTTGGTCAAGACGAAAGAGAGAGAGAGTGAGAGAGACGCGAGAATCGAAAGGACATCTTCCGTCTCTCTCTCTCTCTCTCTCTCTCTCTCTCCCCTCCCTTCGTCCGTTCGAAAAGCGACACATGCCACCAACGATCGACCGCGTGATTACTCATCGAGATTACTCACATTTCGGTCTATATCTTCATACTAATTGAAGTT
This sequence comes from Pseudomyrmex concolor, assembly GCA_014839585.1. Taxonomy (NCBI): domain Eukaryota; kingdom Metazoa; phylum Arthropoda; class Insecta; order Hymenoptera; family Formicidae; genus Pseudomyrmex; species Pseudomyrmex concolor. The sequence goes on along the minus strand of QVOB01003254.1, from coordinate 4,503 downwards.
GGTGGTGGATGACGACGAGTGAAAGGGAGGACAAAGAATGGAAAGGCAAACTTCCCGAGGAAATAGGCAAACAAGAAATCCGCCCCGTTTTCGGCTCGTTGCCGGCGATGACTGGCGAATATCTTTCGAGAGTGCCGTGTGTGTGTATGCGCGCTTGCGCGTATGTACGTGTGCGTGTGTGTGTGTGTGTGTGGAACACACCCGAGTAAACGACGAAAGTGTCTATGAGTGGAGATGGGTATTACGGTTGTCGACGATGACGACGGAGGAATCTTTGCGATCGCGGGGATTCATTTTCGGCCAAAAGTGCGGAATCAAACTTCTAATAACGATATCGCGTTACCGAACGCTCCGCACGTAGGTACAACATCAATGCACGGTATATCTTTCGGTATTTATTATTTTATTCGATTCCATTCGCGCTGGATCGTCCCGTTACGGCGTCTCGTCGCGGCCTTTTGCCGCGCGTTCTTCAATGCCAGTTGAACAAAAAGGGAGGGGGAGGGGAGCGTTGAGTCTGGATAAAAAATTGCTTGGAAAATTGGCTTATCCTGCTCAATCACCTTCCCACATTTTCGCGACCTCCCTCCGCTCTCTCTCTCTCTCTCTCTCTCTCTCTCTCTCACTCACAGAGAGCTCCAACAATAATATCGTTAACAACGCTCGAAGCGTTTTTATTCCAATCCGCGACATCGATCGATAAATGCTTTGCGCGTCAATTATCATGTGAATTAGAAAATTACATCTGCATTGTTCACAAATTATTTATTCAAATCCGCGCCGGCGAAGAGGGAATCTGTCCGCCGGGAACATCTCCGGGAAAGATGTCGACGATGAGAGAGCCGATGGAAACTCTTTGCGGGTCCGTGACGGGAATCACGTTTCGAATGTGTTAACGAAGTTAGCGCGCGCACAAAACGCGCGCGTCATCGGGCGTAATGACCGATTACGCGGGACGAGTGTCATCATCATACCGACTGTCCGACCGGACTAGGCAGCAGCGGCCCCGGCAGCTTGGGCCGTGACGTCGTGGCGCGCGGATCGTTATTGAATTATACGCGATGCCCATAATCGAATGATCATTATGTCGAGTTAACGAGCTGCGTTAAAGGCTCGGACACAGCTCGCGCTGTGTAACTGTGGGAAGGGAGCGAAGAAGGGTTGTTGCGCGACGGACACGCCGCGATTCGGCCTCGCGACGACGCGCGCCCGATTCAGGAGAACTCAAGGAGAGAGGAGAAAAAAAAACAAATAGCGCGCACGTTAATTACACCCGAGAATTTTTAGACTAATAACGAAGATTTGATTGACGAACTGTTCGCGTTGCGAAAAATTCACGTCTCGAATTCGTTACAACTAGACACGCGCGCGAAGATGGCTGCCAAGCGAGGTTCCAATTATAGCCGGAACGCAAAGAGTTAATTAATTGGCGTTATTTGCCAGAGACGAGCGATCTTCCTCCGCGCCATCTCGTTTGCTTTCTTTCCAGCGTATCTCCAGTCGCGATTCCACCACCATCGCACTATCACCTACACACCCGCCCGTGCGGGAACCCGTCGTCGTCGTCGTCGTCGTTTCCCGTCTGTGTGCCGCGCACACCGGCACCGCCGCCCTTCCTCCTCCTCCCTCGTGTCCATTAGAATATTAATGCGAATTGATGCACACGTGTCATTACCGTAATGAGTTGGTTGCTGCTGTCCATGAGTGTACAAAGTGTCGTCTGAAAAGCAATCACGAAATTGCGGGTGTCTCCCCGGCGCCTCTTGCGCTCCTTTCCCCTCTTCTTCGCGTCGCTATCATTCACGAGATCCCCTTGGAGACCGCGAGGCCACTGGAAGCTGTTTCTCAGATACCACGTGCGCGTTTGTCTCGCGATCAAACGTTGTTTTAAGCGCGTCGTGAAATTCTTGAGAAAAAAACGAACACATTTTTTTTTTTTTTTTTTTTTGAAAAATAATACTGGATTTTATTTATTGCGCTTGCGAGCGCAAATGGATGTTTGTTGTACGGTTTTTGTGGGAAAAAAAAAAGAACCACAGCGATCAGTTAAATTTCTAGAAAAATTGTCAGACAAAATTGATGTCGGACAATTTTTCTAGAAATTAAACAGACAGTTATTGACAACGTTGGACACACATTATTAATATCAAGGCATTTTTTTTTCTTTTTTTTTTAGTTTCAAGCGAGTAAAGAATGATTGTATGTATTTTCGGTTTTGTAATAAATTTTTTTTCCACGAATTTTTAACTCGGTCACGTTCTTCCTTCGACAAACTGTCAAAATTTCTTCCCGTGAGACATTTTTAAACGCGTCAAAATATTAACGTGAACAAGACTTTTTCGTTTTCCCCGACACATACAAGTTCGACAACAATTGTCTTCTGTGCGCGTTTGTAAGGAAGTCGGCTCCTAGAATTTTTTTTTTTCTATCTTTTACGAACTGAAAATTGCCGGTTCACGTTCTTCTTTTGATAGAGATCGACCTATTATAAAATATCGTCACAATATAATCGCATCTCCGACGAATAAAGTAAACGCTTGCAATCCTACTCGTTACACACACAATTACATACACAATTACATTACAAGTTTACACACAATGAGCCGCTTCCTCTGTGTGTGGTAAAAGAGTTGAACCTTTTTTTTTTTTTTTTGCACTAAACGGGTCTGCTGCTCCTACGCTCAAAGTGTGCCGACGTGTTTTCTCCGAAAATGTTTCGACTAACGGTAAAATGAGATTTCCCGGCCAGATAAGTTAAAGAATACTCCCCTGAGAGCGAAGTGTATAAATACAAGGACACCTGCGAAGAAGAAGGGATACCTGCGAAAAGAGGTGGAACAACGAGGAAAAGGACCCGGTGGTGTCGCTCGGAAATTGATGGCGACTCTTTTCGACGACTTGTTCCAGGTAGAGATTACCCCATTATAAACAATCGGTAATCCCATTTTGTGACCGTCGCACGTTCACAAACCCGACCGGATCCTGAGATTAGCTCTCTCTCGGTCTCTCACCCGTGCTACGGCGCTCCTCCTCGGCGCACAAGTGCGGATGGAAAACCACCTGTGAAACCATTAGCGAAGACACTGGTTTTCCTAGATTTCTACAAGTAGATTTTATTAGAACGTTACCTCGTCTCTCTTGTAAAACATTTCGTCGGAATCTCGTCGCCCCCCGTTTATCTATTTACGACGGTAATCTTATCGATGATATATATATATATCGGTTTAAATTAGTGCTTGCATAACAATAGAGTTTTAGTACCGTTTCCTCTACCGGCCGAGAGATAAGGGTCACATTGCACGTGACAAAATTTTAGCCGTAGTCGTAAACAAATCGACCAATCACAGACCAGCGTTCTAGCTAATCTAAGATAATACTGGTCTGTAATTGGTTGAATTGCTTACGACCTTACGGTTACGACTAAAATTTTTCCACATGCTGAATGGCTCATAGAGCGACGACGCTTCTAGAACTTATCGATAGCGCCGTGTCGACCTCGGTTTCAAAATTAAACGTAAACATAAATATATGTAAATATATTTTACAACAAATATATTTTAAATATATTTATAATTGGAAATTGTTGTAAATGTATTTTACAACAATTTTAATGCTCGTTAAAATTTATACAAATTAGTACGCTGTGCAAATATAAATTTCTGCATAGCACGCGGGAAATTCGGGCTCGACTCTTAGCCGAATGTCTTTTTCACAATGAATTTCCACGGAGAAGAGGGAGGAAATAAATTAATGTTCACATATTCGTCATATCGAGCGCATCCTGTATGAATTTTTCGAATTCAATTCGAATTTCTATGTGTATTAATTTATACTTTAGGGAAAGTTGAAAATATATATTTATAATAATAACAGTAAGAGAAGGTCAAAGTCGAGCGAAAACAAGTTGTTGAAAATAATTTTCGATTTCTTATAATTACGATATGAGATGCGAAAAACGTTTCGTAGTTCTTACACGAGCCTTTTTCAGTCGCGATAAGAATGTTACAAAATTAAAAATAATAAGTTACATAAAGGAGCCAAAGTAAGTGCGAAATACAGCGGAAATTTCTCTTTACGCTCCGAAGTGCGCGCTCCGAAAGTAACAGAAAAGTCATAAAAATAGCCGCCAGGTTGTCCGTTGAAGTTAAAAATTGGGAAAAATAAGTCCTATAATGAGCGAAATATGACATACACTGAATAAAACGTAGATCGTAAAGCGTGAATATAAGGTGGTTTTACTTACAAATGTTGTTATTCAGAGCTAACTCAACTTTGAGGTGTTTTTGTTCGACATTGACCTTCTCTTACTGTTATTATTATAAATATATATTTTTAACTTCTTCTAAAGTGGAAGTTATTGTTATTGTTATTCGCCAAACGAACGTTTTTGAATTTGAACTTTCTAATATATACTTATATACAGTCAACTCTCCATATTTGCGCACTCGATATTTGCGCGTTCCCCTTCACATATATTCAAACTAACACACATAAGTTCCCCTT